>PVIU01007192.1:0-94087 GCA_004026605.1 Ondatra zibethicus | reverse complement strand
TTGTTTTGTTTTATTTTTTCCATTCAAGAACATAATTAAAGAAATAAAAATTTTTTTTCCTTTCTTCCCCTTCTCCCGGTCCCCTCCCACTACCCCCCCACCCCTCCTCCCTCCCCCTTCTTCCTTGAAAGAGGGCATGGTGCCCTGCCCTGTTGGAAGTCCAAGGCCCACCCCCATCCCTCCTGGCCTAGGAAGGAGTAGCATCATCCTTTTTAGTGAGGTATTTCTGCTTTATTTTTAAACATATATTTAAATTTTGTTACTTTTATTTATGTGTATTTGTGTGCTCTGCATATATGCATTTATGTGTGCAGTACCCAGAGAGGCCAGAAGTGTAGTAGGAGACTGCTTGTTCATTCCCAGCTGCCCAGACCTGAATCTATATTAATTACAAAACTGCTTGGCCAATGACTCAGGCATATTTCTAGCTAGCTCATACTTCTTGAATTAACCCATTTCTATTAATCTGCACATTGCCATGAGACTGTGGCTTACTGGTAAAAGTTCTGGCCATCTGTCTCCTTTGCAGTTACATTGTGTCTCTCTGACTCTGCCTTCTCTCTCTCTCTCTCCCTCTCTCTCTCTCTCTCTCTCTCTCTCTCTCTCTCTCTATATATATATATATATATATATATATATATATATATATATATATATATATATATATATTCCAGTCTGGATACATTCTGCCCTGCCATAGACCAAAGCAGCTTTATTTATTAGCCAATAAAAGCAACAATATACAGAAGGACATCCCATATCATCTCCCCTTTTCTGTCTAAATAAAAAGGAAGGTTTTCAACTTTAACATAGTAAAATTACATATAAAAAACAGTTATCAAGTAAGAATTATAGTTACAATGTTTAGTCCATTTACATTTGGCAAATTAAGGAAAATATTCTATCATTTATCCTATCTTTGTAAGTCTCAAGTTTTAGATCTAATTTATCTTTTATCATAATTAGGGAAAATTATAACTATCTGTCTTCAGCTCTTCAAAGACCCCAGAAGAACATAATATTACCTAAGTAAACAGGAAGAGCATTGTAAGCAACTTCCAAAACTCTAGAGTTAACAGAGACATCTCACTGCCTGGACAGTCACCCACAGTTCTTCTATAACATTGGGGAACCCATCTTCAGCCTACAGGCCCATAATATCTGGCAGACTTTTAAGTGAAGCAGGAAATTTGAAGACCTGTTTTACCTTGTAATGACAAAGTTCATCAGGTGCTTTCTTCTGTGTCCTGCAGAATGTCTGGCAGTTTCTTTCATGAAGCAGGAAGCCTAAAGGGCTGTTTAACCTTCTTTTGGCAAGTTCAGCAGTCATTTTTCTGTGGGTCTTGCATGTCCACTTCATACAGCATACCATCAAGCAGTCCAGGAAAGAGCAGTTTCTTGACCAAATAGCTAGCCTTCTCACATTGAAGATAAATTCCATGACAAGTTTCATCAATGCCCATCAACCTCTCTGAAGTAATTGGTGTTGCCAGAAGTAGATATGTGTCACTGTTGAGAAAAGTCTAAATTCTTAAAACATTTTAAATGCCATATTCCATAGGTCTTTGAAAGGTTTGAAGATTATCTATCTAACTGAAATATATCTAGAAAACCTAAGTAACATAACCACAAGTTTGACCATTATAAATGACTATCTATCAATCTGTAATTTTTAATTGTATATTACAATTTTAAATGTGCTATATAAACATGATACCTTAAACAAGAACAGAAATACATCTAACAAAATTGACCTTAAATCAATAAACCAAGGTCCATATCAATGTAAAGTATTCATCTCTATATCATATCTTCCTTATTTTTTTTTAAAAAGAGATTGACTGTGACCATTAATGATTTATGGTCACAGTCAAATTAATTAAGATTAAACCCAACCCCTTTTAAATGAAAGTAAACATTTATAACAATCATTTTGGGAATTTGGGTGTAGTTTTCTCCAAACTGCTTCCTGCTGCCTGTTGGGTGAAGTATTTTTAGGGTTCATGGGAACCTTTCACAAACCACGTTAACATGGAAAGAATCCACAGGTTCTCATCTTTTGTGGAAACAAAAGCAGAATCTCTTTTCCAAAGCAACATATCCTTAGACCCAAATTTGAAGACAAGGTACATTTATGTTGATTTAACTCAGCAGCCCCCAGAACCAAATGTCTCTTTGAAGTCAAAAAATTCAAAAAAAAACCCAATAATACATATAATCCAGACTCTCCATGTATATTCCATCTCTATGTGATACATGACTCCAAACACTGGAGCAAACACACACCGAGAAATGAATGACTCTACCTTCCCCAGCAGCTATCCACTGCAATAGCTCCTCAGTAAGGGTCGGGCCTAAAGAACCCCTCACCAGTTTATATGGGAATATTGACAGGCTTGATCTTGTGCACGTTTTGTTCCCATAGCCTTGGTTATTGTGATTCATGATTGGAATAGCCATACCCTGTCTAGAATTCAGCCCTTCATATCATTCTTCCCCATACTCAACCCTTTTGTCCCCACCACCTTTTTTTTTTTGTCTTTATCTGAGTGAACCTGGAGCTCCTCATTTGCTAGGCTGACTCATCAATGACCTGCACCCCTACAGCCCTGGGGTTACATATGCACATTCAGGTTTTGTTGGGGTTCTGGGGCTCTAAACTCAAGTTCTCATGCTTGTGCAGACACTTAACCTATTGAGCCACCATCCCAGGCCCAGTCCTTTAATTTTGCAGGTCATTTTTTATCTATTTATTTCCTTTAGTCTTGGTGTTGTATAAGTGTAGTTTAAGAACTCTTCTCTTACTATAAATTCATCAAAATTCTATCTAGAATCTTCTGCATAGGAGCTGGAGAGATGGTTCAGTGATAAAGAGCAAATGCTACCCTTCCAGAGTATCTGAGTTCAGTTTCCAGCACCCACATTGGATGGTTCACAGTTACCTCCTGCAGGTCCAGATCTAGGGAGAGCCAATGCTCACCAATGCCTTCCAAGGGCACCTGCACTCCTATGTAGGCATGGGCATGTACATGCCTATGTGTTCAGTGTATGTGTGTGTGTGTGTGTGTGCGTGTGTGTGCGCGCGCGCGAGCACACACACATGCGTGTGTGCATGTGTGATATATACCTTAAAATAAAAACCAATCTTACATTTAGATTTACATGTTAATAAGTGTGTATAAACCACACTGTAGTTTCTTGTATGTGGCTATGAGTGGGTTTGGTAATGATGATTAAGGAGGGGTTTCTGTTCTAGTTCTCTACCCCTCACTAAGAAATCCAAGGCAGGCCTGCTTGCTTCTCCTAGCAGGAATCATGGGATATGTAGCTTGTTAGCTGGCATGCTGTTTTAAAATCAACAAACTTTCTTACCCAGTTCAGGGCCAGTTTCCTAGGGAATGGTGTTGCCCACAGTGGGCTGGGCACTCCTACATCAATTAACAATCCAGATGGTACCCATAGAGATGCCCACAGGTCAAAGTGGTCTCTGCAGTCCTCAACTGGGGCTCGCCTCTCCGATGACTCCAGGCTGTTTCAATGTGACAGATAAAGCTGAACAGTCCTCTAAGTCATAAAGCTTATGTGTTTCCTGACTCCATTTCCTCCTTTTATGTCTTTGTACTGACATAATATGATTTAGTTTACTGTAGCTTTGTAACATGGCTTGGAATCTGATCATATAAGCTAATCACCTCTTACATTCTTCTTTGGGATTTTTGGCTAACTTTAACCTATCAAATTCTACAAATTTTAGAGTTTTTTAAACCAAGATTATATTGAATATGTAGGTAAGTTCAGTACCAAATGACACATTGTTACATTCATTTAGGTCTTTGATGTTTTATAGTTTTCCAGGATACAGTCTCATACAACTTAAATCTAAGGCTCAGGAGATAGTTCCCAGGACTAGGAGCCTAACTCATCATAAGTGCTTAAACTGTGTGATGCTATTGTTCATGTTATAGGTATTCTAGTGTCTTCTTTGGATTATTTGATGCTAGTATATAGAATACAAGTGATGTGTGAATTAGTTCGTATTTAATAATCTTTCCAAATTACCGCAGTGGTTCTTCTAATTCATAGATTCATTGCAGCTTCTACCTTCTGAACAGCAAATTTTGCTAATGATAGTTGTATTTCTTTCATTATGCTTTTTACTTTAAAGTTTAAAAAATTATTACTTTTTTGTATTCAGTGTGTGTGCCAATGGAAGCCATTGGCCACCATTCAGGAATAGAATCTCTCCTTCTACCATGTGAATTCTGGAGACTGAACTCAGGTCATCGGGCTTGGCAGCAGCATGTTTATCCACTGAGTGCACCATCTCTGTCTTCTTTATACTTCTTTTCATCTATATTCAACTAAATAAGACCTGCAAGGTGACACTAAATATAAATAACCCAACATATCTTTTCTCTCCCTTCCTTCCTCTTTCTCCCAATCCTTCCTCATCTTCTCTCCCCTACCTTCCTCCCCCCTCTCTCTATTCTTCATGGTCTGTCTCAGATACTCTATATTACAATAAAGAAAACTCAGGCAAACTCAACAAACATTAATGATTAACCATTGTGCTCCAGTCCGTGGAATAAGCAAGAGGATATATATTACATGATCTATCCTATACTGTCCCTGTTCAAAGAAAACTACACTACAGATAACCATCCAGAAAGAGCAATAGATGAATACAAAAGAATGTGATGGGAGCTCTAGACATAACCTGCTGGAGAAAGCCGGTCCAGGCTCTCAGAATAAAGGAAGCAATTTAAAGTAGAATTAAATGATCCTCTTTCCGGTAGGAATAACAAGCTCACTCTACTCCCTGACAAGATCTTTCCAGGGCATCTGTACATGTAGATCTCAAAACAGTTCCATGAATTTCTGTACACATCACATTTAAACAAATTTGATAGTCTCAAATTTTCTTAAAGGAAGTTATAATCAAAGGGAAACAACCTTTCATTTTTCACGTGACAATTCCAAAGTGCTGTGTACTCAGGCCTTCTAAGAATATTACATGAACCAAATGTGAAGCAATTGTGTTTTCTATCCCACAAACCCATTAGGAGTTCTCTTGCCATTTCCTTACTGACTGTATTTGCCAGTAACACCACAGGCAAGGTTAAAAAAAAAAGTTATCCTGAGCAAATAGCCTCGTGTGTGGTTTAGAAGCATTTACCTTATGTAATCAAGATACATATTAAGGGCTAAACAAACACTTGTTGATTTGGCTTGGCCTGCCTATGTTTGTTTCAGCTCAAAGCAAAAATTCTGAGTAGAATTGTATTGCCTTGAGCCAAAGGCATCGTTGGAAAGGCTTTAAAAAAAAAAAAAAAGAGCAGATACAGTGAGATCTTTCCGTTTTAAAGTAGAAGCAGAAAATATTTGAAAATCCACAACATTCCAGAGTCTGTGTTTTAAAAGGAGGCTAGAGATGAAAGTGGTCCATCCCCTAAGAGGGTTTTTAAACTGTGGAGTCTTAAGTAACTTTGTTTGTAGAGAAGCTGGAGAGTGATGACCAAGCCTGTCTGGAAGGTTCCTTCTCCAGAGTGATAAGGCAGATACTCTTCAAAACACCTAGCTTTACTCTAAGTTAAGGCAGGGGACAGTTTTAAACTGGGTATGGTGGCCCAACTTGAAATCCCAGAACTTGGGAGACTGAGGCAGGAGGCTTAATCAGAAGTTCAAGGGTCACCCTCAGGTGACTAATGAGTTAGAGGCCAGGAACGCCTACCTGTTTTAAATATTAAAAACTCTTTCCAGTTTTGGCAGAGAGATGCAGTGACGTGGGTTTCAGCTGATCAGCCCTTTAATCATGACAGCCACTCATGGCGGGGGAAGCTGGGATTGGGTGAAGACACATCGACAGTGCAGAGAGCAAAGGAAGACCCTTCCATTTCCAGACTTTAGAGGAAGAGGGCCCCTGAACTCAGAAGGTATGGGTCTCTGGACTTAGATTGATGAAGGATACAAGGCCATGTCAGGGGCCTAACACTACTGTCCCACCTTAACTTGAAGGTGCCAACCAAACACTAGGAATTTAGTCGCAAAGTGTGTCACAAAGCAAAACAAAACTAAATGAAAGTAAGCTTGACTGAGGGGGGAGGAACCACAGACGCTGAAGTCTTCGGGTGTGCGGAAGCCCAGAAGCAGAGTCGGTACTCTCCTTGGGATTTGTCCATGGACAGCGGCTAGCTTGACTTTTGCAGAAGGCTCACCATGTGGGCCTGAGGGAACTCTCTATACCTGGGTGTGGGCGGCTAGCCACATCCAAATGTAAACAGACTTAAGGCCCCAGTGAGCACCTTCAGCCTGGAGCTCTGCAGTAGGGTAAGTTGCGGCTCCCAATGAAGTGCTTTCTCTCGCTTCCCAGTGTTCCCCATATGGTTCCTCTGGGCCTCTGGCTAAATCAGTTTCCTAAACCGCAGTCTGATCTCAGAGTCAGTTACATCCGGCTAAGGAATATCAGGATCCACCTCTGCCCTTTCCCTTGGTTTAAGAACATAGCAGCATTGTTTAAAAGGGAGAAAAATAAGAAAAGGCAAGGCAAGGCAAGGCAAGGAAAGGAAAGAGCACTCTCTGTCTCCGGAGGAGCTCTCACTTCGCAGGGCATTCATGGTCAGGAAGAACTTGAGGTAATTATCTTCACAAGTCAAGTCAAGACCACTGTCACCTGAAGCCTTAACTCACTGGAGCACCTACAAGGTTATACATTTTTTTTTGCTTGACTTATTTTGCATAATTGCCTTGGTTCTCAGTTTCCTGTGTGTAGATCTGGCAAAGAACAGCTAGCGATCTAACATAAGGGATCTATCTCTATGGTTTCTGGACAAACAGAGACATATCAATGTCAAAGAAAGCTATCTAGGAAGGCTCTGTCGGGGTAAGAATTTTCCCTTTCAACTACGGCCACCTAGAAACCATCATAAAAATTACTTTTATGGAAACCAAGCAGTGGAAATTAAGTTTGAGCAAAAATGGTTAAAACATGATCTTGGGGGCCTCTGCATGCCCTCCATGGAGGACACAACAGACTTCTACAGAGACCCCCACAACAGGCTTGCTTTCTGTGTTTTGGTGGGTTCCATGAATATTTGTGTGAACCAATAACATGGTCTTAGGAAGGAAATGATATTTAAATTGTATGTTCATTCCTGTTACAGGGGAGTCATAGTAATAACACTCACTCATGCCTTAGGTTTCTATTTAAATGAGAATATTGTATGAGAAAGTTCCAGATAATTGCTACATACAAGCTCACAATAGTCCCCTAACTCAGCCCAGAGAAACCAGCCTCAGCTTCACTCATGGATGCACCAGAAAGAGAAAAAGGGGCAACCGAAGCACGAAGCAGAAAGCCACCTTCTGACTTCTGCTTAAATTAATTGCTGGATTTCCTTCCCTGTTAAGCTTATCTGAGCGGATTTATCAGAAACAGACAAAGCTTTTCTCATCCATCCCTATCCCTCCACTTAAATATTTCTAAGATCAATCAATGGAACAGTGATAAATGTGCTTTAATTAAAATAACCTCGCATCATTTCCAATGCAATCTCTCAGTCAAAAAAATTGGAAAGAGTAAAACTGCTTGAAGAAAAACATAATGCTTTCAGATGGCAGATATCAGGATACATGTATGTATGAAGATAGATAGATGGAAAGATGAGATGATATAGATGATCATGCATACATACATACATGCATACATACATTGTTAAATAAATAGGTAGACACATAGCTACACAGATAGACAGACAGACATAGAGACGATATAGACATGGTAAGCAGAACACAGAGAATGAACAGAGCCTTCCTGTCAGACATGCCAAGACATTTGCTCAGACAAACCCCTGTGACTCAGAAGGCTTAGCTTGGAAGTGACCAGGGACATTGTCTTCTGGATTGAGGGATGCTGCATACCCTGGGTCTTCCTGCTTGGTATTCACTTCCGGTGCTGTGTATTGTTGACGCATCCTGTGTGCTTGCTCCCACCGGTCCCCCTGGGATTCCCATCTCCAGCCTTAGCTTAAGCACAGGTTCCCGGTGGGAGCTGCTCCTTGGGTCGAGCCCATTTCCTATCTAAAACTTTCCCTTGCTATGCATCCTCCGTGGCCCATCTGGCTCTCTCAGCTCCCAGCGTAGCCCCACCCTCTACCCAGGTGGACTTTTACACACTCCAAGTAGAAGCAAGCTCATTACCCACAGAGGTAATTTGCCTCTCCAAATTGGTCTCACTTGCTCAAATTGGTCCCCTCTGTCCAATTTGGCTTGGAAGAGTGTCATCTAATGTATCCCAAAGCCAGCTTCTGTTTGCACACCTGGCTGCCTGAAGGCCCACCCTCACCTGTGCTTCCAGACTCTGCGTTTTCTCTCTGTTACAGTATGTCCAGTGTGTGCTCAGGGGACCTTCAAACTTGGAGACTCAGGAAATCTGGGTCCCTCTACTTGACTACCAACCTACCAGTCTGAACAAAACACATCTGGCAGCTTACAGTTCTGTGGAACAGGGACACTTTGTGACAGGAGGGGTTTTCATAAGTTTCTCAACCTCCCAACAAGGCCTAAGCTAGGAAGAACTTCCAGTATCTTTAAGTTGATGCTAGGGTTTCAGACCTTGTGGTTGAAGGAAGGGCTGATATGCAGCAGGCTGCACTCAGCTTTAGGAGACATCACTCTCCTGTCTGCGCATGACTTCTTCTGCTTTCAGAACCAGCAAGGGCACATCAATCCTTTCTTGTGAGTTATATCATTCTGAACCCCCTCCTTGACACCAAATGGAAGACATCTTGACTTTCCCCACTTCCCTATGAAAGCATCAGGAACCTTCATTAGACCTGGGTGCCGGCCAGCTGGAGCTTTTTGTCATTGCTTTGGCTTGAATTTTATTATTGTTGTTGACTGGACACAATCTAGATGCATCTGGGAAGAGGAAATATCAGTTGAGAAAATTCTTCCATTATATAGGTCTATAGACAAGTCTGGGGGAATTTTCTTGATGATTGATGAAGGGCCAGTCATCTGGGGGCAGTGTCACCTAGACAGCGGTGTGTGTGTGTGTGTGTGTGTATGTGTGTGTGTGTGTGTGTGTGTACATTCATAATTAATTAGTGATACTATATTAATAATTAATTAATATTAGCATACATTTTAAATATATATTCAGACTGAAAAAGCCATGGGGAGAAAGTTAGTAAGCATGTTCTTCCATGTTCTTTGCTTCAGCTCCTGCCTTGAGTTACTGCCTTGATTTCTCTCCATGATGAACTTTAAGCTGTAGGATAAAGTAAACCCTTTCTCCTCTAGTGGCTTTTGGTCGTGGCCTTTATTCCAGCAATAAAAAGTAAATTAAGAGAGTCTGCACGATCCATTTTGTCAACTACTGTAACACAACCATGGATGTGTCTCCCTTCACCTTCATAGTCTTGGGAGTTAAAACAGGCTTTCTTGAGACTGGGTGGACACATGCCTGCCACACTTACCTTGGGACTTTGCACACTGACCCTTAACCTCACTTGTAAACCTGATCCCTTTAGTTATGTCCTCTTATATCCGTGACTGACCCTTGACTATTGGTTCCATGTTCGCCCAGTGTTCGAGAGGTGATATCTGCCTCTGTATCCCCCAGCGGTGCCCACCTTTTTGTTCAGGCCTCTGAATGAGAAAGGACAAAGTAGTCATGGTAGTAAATGACCCACAAGCTATTTCTACTTTATTATGTTCATCAAACGCTAACTGTGACTCTCCAAACTCACAGCGCCTCCTTACCTTCTAGGACAAGGGAAGCATCTACCCTGTTACACCCCTCTTGGATCCACACTCTGGACATCACCAGCACTGCCTTGACCCTTCCCTTCAGTCTAGCTTATGTTCAAAGTCAGACTAGTTCAATGTAAGCTTTATCAATGTCTCAGGAAAATGAAGCATAATCCCAGTGAGCTGTCTTTGTATTGAGTCAGATGAGGCAAGGGCAGAGATACCACAAAGAGACCAGCCAAGTATCTTCCACTACTGGAAGGGACTTGGGTTCCACATGTCAAAGCTCTTGTTAAAAATGTTCACAGTGGCCAAGAGGGGATCTTGGTAACAACTTGTGGGAGTGGAATGTTTGTTTCTGCTATGAAGCCCACTCAAAAGTCAAGAGTTACAGAGACAACCAGGTTGACATCAGACAGAGAAAGAGTACATTGAGAGGGCAATGTTAACAGGGGAAATGTTCCCAAATTAATTCATTTTTAAAAAGTGAATTGAGTCAGGTGTTCTGATGCACATCTTTAGCCCCAAGCCTCAGAGGTCAGAGGCAGATGAACCCATGAGAATGACACCACATTGCTCTGCATAGTAAGTTCCAGACCATCATGGCTACACTCAAAAACTTACAAGAAAATGTGAATTGAGCAAACAGTCTAAGGTCAAATTCACTGGAGGCAGGAAAGATGAAAGAAAATTAAAACACGACTGCTTTCATAGTTTGACAACGTCATGGGCATCAGAATCTCCAACGACAGACACTGTCAGGGTCAACAAACTTGGTCTGTAAAGAACAAAACATGAAAGTTTTCATCTTTGAGTGCCAAAAAGGTCTTCATTGCAGCTTCTCAGCCATTGGAGCTGTTACCAGAGCAACCATGAAGCATTGTGAATGATGGTTCCCAAGAGAGCAGGGGTTAAGATATGGTTTTCAGGACACTGACTGACAATCATCTGTCAGTCTTCTGCAATAGACAGCACCAACAAAATGCACTGGACCCTTCAACGATCGTTTCAACTGAGGTTATTTTTATTGGACAAAACAAAGATGTTACTTTGGTAACCATTTGTTAGTGTCTGGATTTCTTTTGAGCTTGAAACAATGATTCTTAGCCAAAATGCTTCCAATAGAAAGTACTGAAATAAATGCAAAAAATGTGGCCCAGGGAGATGGCTCAGCTGGTAGATCGCTTGCCTTGCAAGCATGAGGGCCAAGGTTCCAATCCCCAACCCTCACATGTAAAGGCCAGACTCAACAGCACCATGTCTGTAACCACTGTACTTGGGGGCAGAGGAAAAAAAATCTTACCTAAAGCTTGACAGACAGCTAGTCTGAGTTCTGAGTTAAATGAGAGACCCTGTCTCAAAAAAAAAAAGTGAAGAGCAATAAAAGAAAGGCATTTGATGTCCACTCTCATTTCCACACACATGAACACACACTCACCAAAAGAGGCACACTATAGACATGCACATAAATAGATAAATAATACATAAATTAAATAAGATGCATAACTATTCTATCAGATAGAAGAACATTGATTAGGGCATTCAAAATATTTTAGAACCAGAAGCAATTATATCTGGGAATAAATGGATGAAACAGAGAGAAAAGGGTGAAGAAGAGAGAAAGTAAGACGAGCATAAAACAAGGGTGAAAAACCACCAAAAATGAGATGGGGAGAAGAACAAAATGGAGGATCAAACGATGAGTTTTCACCCACAAGCAAACAGCTTTCTCTGCCCCTGACTGCACACCAGAGCACTGGGTGTCCTGAAAAGGGAAAACCTTTAATGAGGTGCTGAAAAAAAACCCCTCTTTGGCATTAATTAACAAGATCACTAGGCTGTCGTAATTGTAGAGAGAAAGCTTAATCATCAAGAGATATCCCCTAACAGGCATACAGGTCATTACAAAATATTATTTAAAGTCACATTTACATATAAAAAGGATCAAATGCATGTGGTCCCAGTGGTTCCCTGGTCCCCTCCCTTACCCCTCAGATTGATGCACATGCAGTAGGCACAGAGCTCTGAGTGAGCTGAGGGCTTTGAAGTATTCCCGGGGCTGGTTCCACAGGAATGTGGTAGAGGCCGAGTGAGAAATAAAGGGAGTTCTTGAGGGCACAATCCCAGTGCTGACACTCACATCTTAGCCCCACCTGATTAATAATGGCCACTTATGCTATTAAATGTCTGGCTCCCTTGCTTAGCTGGGGTCTTCAGAAGACCAAAAACCATGTCTTTTCCACTCCTCCTTTAAGTTTTCAGCACCCAGTTTGCTCTTGAATCCTCCATAGGTGCTTCAGGACTCAACTGAATGATCACATACTTTGAGCAGCTGTGCCACCTGTCCCAGTCTGAGACACTGTAGCATCTCATGGTACTTCATTCAGTGGCACACAGATAATGTGGGATTCCCCCTCTGTTTGCTATGAATAAGTCTTATTACCATTGGCTGGTAAAGAAGCTGCTTTGGCCTATGGCCAGGCAGAATAGAGCAAGGTGGGAAAACTAAACTGAATGTAGGAAGAAAGAAGGCAGAGTCAGGGAGACGCCATGTAGCTGCCAAAGGAGGAGGATGCTGGACTAAGTAGGCCACTGCTTCATGGTGATACACAGATTAATAGAAATGGGTTAATTTAAAATGTAAGAGCTAGCTAGGAATATGCCTAAGCTATTGGTCAAACAGTATTGCAATTAATATAGTTTCTGTGTGATTATTCGGTTCTGAGTGGCTGGGAAACGAATGAGTAGTCTGTGTCTACATAACACACAGAGAACTGACAATAACAAGATGGAACAAGGACCCAGGCTCCTCCCTTGGTTCATTACAGAGTGACTTGGGTTACTCTTCATCCCAGCAACCCTGTCCCCAGCACAGACTGTGAATGGATTACTCCTGAATGAATATCAGTGTTCTACTGTGGTCAGGTTGCCGAGGGTAGCTAATTCAGACTTAGGGAAAACTCTGGGATTGTTGCCAATGCAACAAAGAACTGTTTTCTAAAAGGACAGGTCCAAGAAAGGGGGACAACATCTAGGGCAGAAACTGCATCTCTAATGGAAAAGGTGTTCCTGCAAGCTTGTGCCCAGCATGTGCCTCAGGCCAGAGGGATTCTTCTGGTTATAAAGGGAGATTACATCAAAGTGAAGCTGCATGCATCAGGGTACAGGTTAATTTTGAAGCCATTAATTAATGATAGACAAATAGATACCATTAGATAATAGATAGATAGATAGATGAATAGATAGATAATGAATATATAAAGACCAATGTTGAGCAAATAAATAAATGGGTGGCAAGTGTTGGAGGCTAGGCATCTTACCATTGTGGTAGAAGGTGATAGACAGCCAGAAATAAAAGGATCCATGAGGTTATGGATTGTCTCTGGAGGCACTGCTATGGTCCCACACAGAGATTCATGTAGTAGATAGTCACAGGTGTAAATGAACAAATATATATTAAATAGTATAGAATAGTATCATATACATAATAAAATAAATATTATATTATGGAAGAATATAATAAAAACTATATTATATACTGTGATACATAACATATTGCATGATAGACAATTTATTTTATGAGAATATTAAATGAAAAAATGTCAGTTTTGTAGAGCAAGCTTATGACCATAAAAACTAAGGAAATCACAATAAGTATAGAGAGCCCTTAACTGTCACAAATGTATCACAGTAGCTATGATGGTTAATATTGTCCATTTGAAAGGATCTAGAATCACCGAGGAGACAAACCTGATGACGAACCTGTGAAGGAGTTTCTATGTTGGGTAAACTGAGGTAAGAAGACTTCCCAAATAGTACATAGCACATCCCAGGACAAAAGGAAAGAATTGAACACCACTATTATTTGTCTTCTTCTTAGCTGCAAATGCAGTGTAACCAGTTCCTGCTATCATGACTGCCCCGCCGAGATGGACTGCACCCTTGAACTGTGAGTTCAAATAAAACCTTGCTTCTTCAAGCTCCTTTTGTTAGAGCAATGAGAAAACTAACTCACAAAGCAATCATTGTACGACGTTAAATATAGAAAGTTGGGTCTAAGATGTAGAAAACTATCTTTAAAAAATTCCCACATATTTAAAAGTACTATAAAATAAAGCACTTAGCAGAACAAGTAAAGCTATAAAATAGGGAAAATGGCCCCAAGAACACCGCGGTTTGGTCTACCATCAATGAGAACACAGAGCCCCTTGGAGTGATTGCAAGCACACAGACTCATCCAAGCCTGCCTCATGTCTTCAGCTCTGTGCTGTCTTTGATAGGGACCCTGTGTGTTCCTCCAAGAATGACTTTCCCTAATATCTGTTCATGTTTTTTCTGTACTATGAGCACTGGCATTTTTATTATAGCCATTATTGCCCGACTCTCTCTGTTCTGTAGCTATCATCTGGTAAAAGAGAAAGAAATGAATGTTCTCAACCCAGAAGTGCTAAGAATGAGCAGGGCAAACTTGAGACAGCTGCTTCCTATGCTCAACAAAGAGGTCCAAATCAGTGTATTCTGAATGTGTTCATTTACGTCTGTAACAGTGTTCTTGGGATGATCGTGCTCATACGTTCTGACCAAACCCAACCAAACCTACAGGGTTGGTCGTGAATTTTTTTTTTTACTGTGACATTCTTTATTTACATCTCTTCATGCATTTAGTGCCTTGATGTTCTTTGGGTACCACATGTTTGGCAAATAGTTGACAGTACAGTCAGTATTCAATTTCTTTTAAGAAATGAGTATATGTATGAACAGTCACACTTACCATTGGTATGTGGGTGTGAGTGCACGTGCATACGTACGTGTGCATATGCATGTGTGTGTGCATGTGCACATGTTTATAGGTGTGTGTGTGTGTGTGTGTGTGTGTGTGTATTAAATGACTTCCTCAATCACTCATCACTTTTGCCTTTGAAACAGGATCTCTCCCTAAACCTGGAGCTCACCAATTTGTCAAGAATCCTAGGAAGCCTTGTTTCCCCATCTGGTATTACAGATGCCATACTCGGAGGATTATTGAACAATGGTTCCTGGATGTCTAACTCATGTCCTCATGAGTTGTATAACAAGCCCTTTAGCAACTGAGTTATCTCCTCAGCTCCCCACTCCCATTAAAAACTTTGGCACTGGGTAGCATACCCAGAAACCACCAGTGTTAAGGCTCACAGCCCGCAGAGAATTAGGTGAACACACAAGGACTACCCATAGCTACAGATGCTCAGTGTACAGACCATCATTTTACCCCCTAAATGTGCTATTAGAAGCTAAAATCCTTTTCTCTGGATTCTTTTTTTTTCCTGAATATTTTCTGTCTCCCAGGCCGAATTAGGTAGGCCTGTCTTCCAAATCAGCAACTTGGTAATTAGTTTGGTTGCTGTTGCAGAGCAGAAACTGAAGGCTCTCCCTTTCTCCCGCAAGCAGCGAGAATCACATGCAATTAACTAATTGCAACCTAACACACACCTGCTGTAGACACCAGGGACACAGACACACACCTTGATGTCCAAAGGGTAGTCTCTGACCTGGGGGACAGAAAAGGGGCCTAAGAGGACCCCGAGCTCAGCAGAGGTGAGAAGTATTGGCAGGGAAAGCCTCTCAAAGAGGCTCCCTCTGAAGTCACCCCTTGGGTGCCCCCCGCCCG
Organism: Ondatra zibethicus; assembly: GCA_004026605.1. Taxonomy (NCBI): domain Eukaryota; kingdom Metazoa; phylum Chordata; class Mammalia; order Rodentia; family Cricetidae; genus Ondatra; species Ondatra zibethicus. Next base: position 78,690 of record PVIU01007192.1, on the reverse strand, counting down.
CAGCAGAAGAACACATGGGAACATGGGAAGGTGGAATGGACCCTGTTCCCAGAATTCTTTTTAGAATGGCTGCCATTGTTTAAGTTAGAATATCGCCAGTTAATTGTTGGCTCCGACAGAAAAATTATGAGCAGGGGAACGGTTCTGCATGGATTTAGTGTATTTGAATAATTTAGACCCCTGCCGTTAATTTGACAGGATTGTTTTTCTCTCGCAGTAGCCTGCTGCTACACGAATTAAAACTGTCGGGAGTACCAGGGGCTGTGCCGGGGTTTAGTAATGAGGTTTATCAGTCAATAAATGATTTTATACAGCAAATTAAACTGTAAATTTCGTTTGGGTGGTAAATATTTAGAGAATAAAGATATCTGGTTAATGAGGAGGGTTGGGTGTTTGAAAGGAGGAAGTGAAAAAACAGAAATGTCAACCTTTTAAATCTTGAATGTAGTTAGGCTCGGGTGACAGTTTGCTCACTAGCTGCGCTCTCTCCCCGCCCCCTTCTCTTTTCTCTTGCTGTAAATTATAGAGGACGGTCTCATTTCTATATTTAAATATGCAATGGGAAATCACCCACCCCAACCTGTGCCCACCGTAAGATGAGGCCAATTTTACCTTTTAGGGTCTTAGAAAAGACCAGGAAAAACAATGTGTAAAATGATAAAGCATTCACAGTGTCGAGCCCATGGCTCAGACTTCTACTAGAGTTACGTAGACTGATATGTTTGTCTCTCATCGAGGGAAACATTATGAAAATCTGAAATGTCCCCAGCCCCATCCTGGCTCATTATTTGAATACTGGGTCCCCAGCTGGCAGCGCAGTTTTAGGAGATGGAAGAAAGTTTAGGAGTAGTGCCAAGCTGGAAGAAGTGAGAAGCTGGTGAGGCGAGCCTTTCATGGATTACAGACCCGCCCAAGTTCTCTGCTTCCAGCCTTCGAGCTAATGCGGTACAACCAGCTGCCCCGTGCTCCTCCTGCCAATCAGTCTCTACCATGGTATTCACTGAAGCCATAAGAAAAGACAAGCCCTCCCTCCATTTGTTTCTTCAGGAGTTTGGCCAGAGCCATGTAAAAATAACCAATCCACATGGTTGTTTAAATGTAGTTTTACATTAATGAAAATTAAGTATAAAGATTCCATTTCAAACCTATGCTTGAAGGAGTCACACACAGCTGTGAAGCAGCACACACAGCTGTGTGTGACTAGAAACTGCTGTTTGGACAGTGCAGAGACACTTGCACGATGTCATGGAGTTCCCTAGACAGGATGGTCAAGAGTCTGGCTGGCAGCATCCCCATCCCTGTGTTAAGGCATCCAAAGATCAGTTGGTACCCAAGATGGTTTAACTGGTGCATGTGGACATGTGTCTAATTAATCTATCAACGTTTAGAATAAGACAAAGTAATAATAGGCCTAGAACAAGCAAGTCGTTGGAAAGAAATTATTAAAGAAATAAATATTAGCTATAATTATATGATAAAACCGCAAAAGAATGGCTGATGTTTGAAGTCCCTCAAATAGAATGCATAGGAATTGGCTAGAGTTTGAAAATTCCTATCTGTACCTTCCAAACATTGAGCCTACAAAAATCAGCTACTACTGGGAGTTGAATACAGACCCTGTTAGGTCCCAAGCCAAGAGGTACAACCATCGCCTTGTGACCCGCACACCCTGACTCCATATTAGCATTCTAAACCGAGGCATCATCAACTAAGAAGACAACTCCATTCATTGTTCTGTCCTAGACCTCCCTAAGGGTATCCATCATTACCAAACCTGGCAGTCTGAAATGTTGGTGTTAGGTAGTCACATGGTCAAAGGAGAACCACAGGCAGGTTGGAAGCTAGGCTGTGTTAGCAAACTTCCCAATGGAAATCACAATCATCTTAGATTATTAAAGAAGTTCTTAAAAAGTCCACCCATGCCACACACAACTTTAACCCCAGCGCTTGGGAGGCAGAAGCGGATGGATCTCTCTGAGTTTAAGGCCAACATCATTAATACAGCAAGTTCCAGGGCTGCCAGAGTTATAGAGTGAGCGCTTTCCCAAAAGAAAAAAAAAGTCTGCTGATGATGATCCAGTCATGGGGGGGGTCTCCTTTGGACCTATCAAGCTCCCTTTTAATGCTGTGGTTGGAGTGACTCCCCCAAATGAGCATAGGCTATTTAAAGAGGGGAAACATGAAGCATGAATTTTAAAACATGGTCCCCATGTGGTTGCAGGTGAGCACTGACTCCCTCTGGTTGTCCTCAGACCTCTACATACACAATGTGGTAAGTATGCCTCCTGGCCCTACATAAATAAAAGAAATAATAATAATAAATCATGCAAGGAGCTTTCTGTTGTAAGTCGGTGCAGTGAATACCAGGGTACCTAGGAAAGGTTTACTCCTTTCTTGGGGAGCTTCGTTGACTCATGGGTTGGGGACCTGCTTTCTCCCTGATTTGAGTTCTTTTCCTCTGAAAGAAGAGATCTTGAAGGTTTAGGGAGAGAGCGGAAATTCCCCTCTGTGGATCCAAGAACGCTGACTGAGTTGTAACAGACCCGGCCATCCAGCTCCACGGAGATTGATTCAGGAGGCATTTGCCTCAGGGGGCTGATTGGGCCTCTTTGGGCTTAAAATTGCTTTGTCAAATAAACTTTATCTGCTGTCTAAACAATGCCCGTGTCCTCAACTTTGGAAAGCATCAGAATGGAAACTCAGGCTGGAGAGGCTAAAATGTGTCAGGAGTCTGAGTCATGAGAGGCAGCCGGAAAGCGTGCGTGAGTAAGTGCCAAGTGAGAGAGCTTTGTAGGTAGTTCCTAAGTGGTGAGATAGGATAGAGGGTAACTGGGTTCTGTACTTTACTGGAGAACTACAACACCGGGTCTTTTCTACTCCTTGTTCACGCAAAAATAAATAATAAATAAGAACAAACGTAAAAGGAGTGTGGTGGCTTTCGTAGCAACACTATGAAGAGGACATGTTACTCAAAAGATGAGCAATAGGCACAGCCTGAGCCCAAGGCCAGGCAGGGTTGAGTTTAGGGCAAAACACATGGGCCTCAGAAGCAGCCGCTAATCCTATGTCCTGCCCTCTGCCCACCACGTCAGGGAAGATCGGGTGCAGACAAATGTGTGGAATGGCCTTGGAACATTCTAAGAACATGAACTTTGCTCTCCGAGAAATCTAGGTTTCATTAGGCAACCTGTCACTCTCTGGTCATGAGCCTGGAAAACTGACGCAACATCTACAAGCCCCAGTGTTCTCGCCTGTCAAACGAGCATGATGGTTACTCATGTTGCAGGGCTTGAAGTCGAAGCTGTGCTGCAGGCCAAGGGGTTGCCACTGAGTTTGTCATATGTGGAAAGAACTTGGTAAATATAAGCTACTCCCAGCAGTGATATTCAGCCCAACACCATGAGAACACTGGGAATAAAACCAAGTACTCATTCTAAATGAAGCATGTTTTGAAGATATATTTTTCCTTTTCACTATGTGCTTGCATGTAGGTCTATATGGGGTTTGTGTACAGTAGCTTATGAAGGTGACATTGGGTCCCCCATGACTGGAGCTATAAGAGGTTGTGAGCCCCCTGGAGTGAGTACTGTATGTATTTTAACTGCTGAGTCACCTTTCCAGCCTGGATACTAGGCACTTTGATTATAGAAGCTATATACTTTTTTAAGTATCTACAAGAAGAAAGAAAATGTTGGGGGGGGGTGTTAATAAATGCTTGCTGAAAGAAGAGAGAGCAAATGGAGCCATGAATGAAATCATATTCAAGTTGCTATCTTAGGAGGGCGGAAGGGCTTCCTAACAGAGGGATGGCCCTGCGAGGAAGACCCTACAGCATGGCTCATCAATTTTTTGTTTTTCTGCAAAGAGGCAGAGAGGGAAGATTTTAACCCTGTGGGCTTTGTAGTCTCTGTCTAGTGATTCAACTCTGCTATTGCTAGCAAGCATAACCATAGGCAATAGATAAAAGAAGGCTTTGGCTGTATGTCAATCAAACTTTATTTACGAAGGCGGGTGGCAGATTGGATTGATCCACGGACTTCAGTATATGACATCCATCTCTCTCCAAAATGAGCCTTCTACAGTTTCCCTGCCTAGCATGCCACCTTTGACAAAGCTATAGCTCACTGCTGGTGTACCTACTACATAAAGTTGATGCTCAAAGGCTCTCTGTGTGGTTGATAAGATTCCACCTCCCATTTGTATCTATCCTTTATATCAGAAATCAAGACCCTACAAAATTCAGTATGGGCAAGGATCTGACCCTTGGAGTACACCATCTTCTCTGAGCTGTTTAAGTTAAAACATAATGGCTGTTTAAGTTGAAAGAGAATTGTCTCCCTCTGAATAGATGTTTGTAGTTTGTCCATAAAGAAAGGCAGGCTTTCTCTGAAGGAAGCCATAGTATCCTTATACACAGTTATACCAAGATTATAGCAGATGCTTCTTAGGTTGATGCGGGCCCTTGCTCAAAGCCCAGCCCAGCTCAGATATCCCTCCCACACCAACACACACACCCTGAACCATTCCTTTGTTAAATGTGGCATCTGTTAAACAGCTTTTATTAATTAAAAAAATCTTATTTTATCGGAGAACATCTGTGACCATCTGCATTCTTTCCTCTCTAGCATTTCATGTCTGAGTTTGATGCCTCTATCAGCTGTTCTCACCCAGATTCTGGGACAGATCTGGGTATCATGGAATAGACATCAATTATACCCATGTCATGAGGCATGCCAATCTCAGCTGGGAGAGTGACAGCTTCCTTATCATCAAACCAGCAAGTTTCTTGATTAACTTGCTGCTACCGTCAATAATGGTTCATGATAGAGTTGAGTTTCTGCATATTGTCCCTCACCCTAATCTTTTCTGTTGATTCTTTTACTCTCCCCAACTCCAACAAAAGAATGAATCTTCATTTTCTATGCTAAACTTTTACATTGTAGGCCCTATTCTTCCTATAACTAACTGATCCCAATAGAAAGATAGATTCTCCCCTGAAGCCTGACTTTAATAGGTTTTTAGTTATTTTTATTTTTTTTAGTTATTTCAGTTATTTTTATGGGGGGGTGTATATGTATGTGCGTGTATGTGTCTATGTTTGTATGTATGTATCTGTATATATGTATATTTGTATTTTGTATATGTGTGTGTATGTTTGCATGTGCACTCATGCATGTGTTAATATGATGGGGATTAACCCTTAGATCTTCTACATGTTAAGCAGGTACTCTATCACTGAGCTATAGCCGCAATCAAGATTATAGGACAAGCAAGTCTTTCACTTTTTTTCTTGAGATTGTGCCATCTTTTGATTGATTCATTTTCATATATCTATTTGTTTTTTCAAGGCAGGGTTTCTCTGTTCAGAATATCTGAATCAGGTATCTCATCAAGAACATCACCTTTCTTGAGCAGAAGGGGGCCTGTGAATAGGTAAGTACTCTGCCCAGACATCCTATGGGTAGTTGACTGGAGTTTGCTATGTTAACTTGTTTCCCGGGCCCTGTTGGAGCTACATCTATGTTCCTTTCAGACGGTTTGGTTATAAGTCCTGATATGGTCCCATCTTTTCTGTGTTTGCTTAGGACTCTCGTGTCCTCCTGGTTCCTGGCTGCCTTGTTGTTGGAAACTGGAACATCTCCACACGGCAGGTCCAGTCTCTGTTTCACGCAATTACAATTTTGTCTTTGTCTCCTATTTTACCTTTCTCTTTGTTTTTCACAACACAGGTTACCAAGCTGCTCAAGAAAGCCCTGAGCATCATTTGACGGGTGGAAGTGGACTTTAATGGGCTCTGTCATACTTGTCTAAATGGAAGAGAACTTCGCACACTGCCCGGGGACAAGTTACTACTTAGGCTTATAAATGACTTCTTCTATTTTTTTTTTCTTGTTCTTGGTAGTTAAACCCTCCTTTGCAGGTAATTTCAGGACTGTTAATCACCAATTGGAAAACTGTGCTAATGGCTTAATGGTTGCTATCCCTGTGAGTTTCTGGTTATGAAACTTGGGCTTAGCAATGTCCCCTCCAGGAGTTTTGGGGAGTGTTTCTTCTTTTATGTTGCACACCGGACATATCCTTGATCTGTCAACACTGCAGTCAGCGAGCTGTGGACTCAACCATGATGACAGTCTGGAATTAGCAATAAGAAATCAAAACAAAACTACATTTAGAAACAATAAGGCTGTGCAATTGTACCAATGTAGTTACGGGGAGTGGCCTCACCGATTGGGCTTCGTGATAAATGCAAAGGGTGAAAAAGATGCTATTGCTTCAAAAGGAACCTCTGGGCTGGAAATGTAGGTAGAGAGCTTGCCTGGCAAGTAGCAAGACCTAGGTTCCATTCCCATAATTTCATAAATTGATCATAGGCAGACCTATGATCCCATTACTGGGGAACTGGAGGAATCAGGATCAAAAGTTCAAGGTCATCCTCAGCTACAAAGTGAGTTTGAGGTCAGCCTGGGCTACATGAAATCCTGCCTCAAATAACGAAAGTCCCTGAATCTCCATTATCTTCTCTACTAAATAATGATTATATCACTTAGTTACATAACTTCAGACCTCTGCTTATCCATTCCTCAACTTTTTATCTGAGAACTACTCCCCTCCCCACAGCAAGCATGGAAGGGGCTCCAGGCCACAAGGTCAAGTGAAGTCCATGCTCCTTGGCACAATAGCTGTGTTTATCTGGACTCAAAGTAGCCCGAGCCCCTTTACTCAGAAATATGGATTTGACAGCTAGACTGACTAGTCATATCCATCCTGTTGGAAATACAGACTGGAGACATATCCATGCAAGACCTCAAATGTTAGCATTGAAAAGGGAAGATTCTCCACAGTGTAACCATGTTTGGATCCTATATGGTAAAATAAAGTGAGGAAAGAAAGGCATGGGGGGAGACTGTAGAACAGGACACAAAGCCCAGAGATGGGTGTGACACCAAGAAAGAGACTGGCTTGCTTTCGTTGACAGAATTCTGCTCTCGCTTTAGATCTTTTGTGAGAGCTGTCAAAGTTAGCTCCCACCTCACTCTCTCACCCTTCTATTTATCTCCTTTCCTCTTTTATTTAAGTTGTTCTTTGCCACTGAAAACTTTAAGACACCCAGATAAAGAAGAAACCAGCGTGACAAGTGCAGGATCTACTCAGATGCAGTCAGTACTTTTACTTCCCTTGCCTTGTGTGGTTGAACATGTGAGAAGCATGCAGCAGACAGGATTTACTACATGCAAGTGCTACATGCTGTATCCACATGTATTCAAATGGAGTGCTTTATCAATAGGTTTTCAGATAGCCAGTAAGAAAAAAGATTCCTTTAAGAACAGTGAATCCAATATCTTGTCATTTTAACATCTTTTTCCTGTGTTTGTTCCTCTCTCTCTCTCTCTCTCTCTCTCTCTCTCTCTCTCTCTCTTTGTGTGTGTGTGTGTGTGTGTGTGTGTGTGTGTGTATTCCCGTGTATTGGTACATATGTTCATGTGCATAGAGACTAGAGATCTTTCTTGTTTGCTAGTCCTCAAACACCATCCATTTTGGTTTTAGAGATAGTGTCTCTTGCTGGCCTGGAATCCATCACATAGGCTAGGCTGGCTGGCTGGCCAGTGAATGCCAGGGATCCTCACGTCCCTAAGTCCCCAGTGCTGGGATGACAAGTAGGTGCCATCATGCCCAACTTCTTACAAAGATGCAGAGAACCAAATTTGGGATCTCATGCTTGCATAACAAGCCCATTATGATTGAGCCACCTCTCCAACCTCTTTTTACCTTCTGTATTAATATTAATATGTTTAGAACCCTATGTGTGGGATATTGAATTTGAAGACCCAGGTTCAGCTGAATCTGCACTTGATGTGGGAGGTCCTTCTGTCTATGTGTTGCTTTTATTGGTTAATGAATAAAGAAACTGGCTTGGCCTGATAGGGCAGAGTAGAGCTAGGCAGGGGTAGAGGGTTGGGAATGAAAACTAAATTGAATGTTGGGGAAAAGAAGGCAGAGTCAAGGAGAAGCCATGTAGCCCTGCCAGAGACAGACACTTGGGACTGAGCTTTGCCCAGAAAGCCACAGCCACATGACGATACACAGATTAATGGAGATGGGCTAGTTTAGGATATAATAGTTAGCCAGAAACACACTTAAGCTATTGGCCAAACAGTATTGCAAATAATATGGTTTATGTGTGATTATTTCGGGGCTGAGAAGCTGGGAACACACAAGCTAACTCCTACTATATGTGCTGTTTGTGACAATTTGCCCTTTGATAAGCTCTTACTTCCTCTAAGACTTAGAGTCTAACTCTCGCTTTTCCCTTTTGAAAATGGAGATGTGCATGGGGAGGTTAGGATAGGAAAATTTGGAGAACCAAAGCATGGTTGAGCTGTGATGTGTTGATGGCAGTAAAATATGGTATAAAAACAAGTATTGCTTGAGTTACGTGACTGCTGCGGATCCAGGTGCCTGGCCATTTGTCTCTTTCTCAGCTGAGGGACCTGGCAAGACAAAAGAAAAAAGAAAAAAAAAAAAGAAAGAAAAATAACCAGGGTATCAACTCTAGCTGGTTGGTTTTGAAAAAAGTGCTGAGATTGATTGGTAATGTCTGCCAGAGCCAGGGCACAGAGAGCATTAGCCGCTCATAGATCTGCCATCTAGAGATGAGGGGGCCTCCCTGTGGAGTTTGTTGAGTGAGAAAAGGGTTCACTCTGAAGGGCAGGACTCTTCAGTTTACAGTGTGCAAGTCCAGAGACCACCCCTGTTAGGCCCTGCTCCTACTGATGGCAACCTTAAGTCTTCTTCCCTTCATGCTGCTATGTGGAGCAGGGCAAGGAAGAGCTGACCCTGAGCCAGGCCCCTAACCCTGAGATTCATCAGCTCCAGTGGCGAAGAGCACTCCCTTGGCTGCCTCAGCCCCTTTGGAGCAATGGGCATCTTAGCAGCTAACAGGCTCCGACATCAAGCAGCCAGAGCAGTCAGTCACCAGCGAAGTTCCTTCCTGGATCGCAGCTGACCCGGCCCGGCCCTTGTGTGTTCGTGTGCACTGAGATGAAAAGGCACATGCATGACTTCAGGTGAAGAGCTCAGAGCCAGTTCAGGCGGTGCACAAAGCGCGTGGGCTACACCGTTTATTTCCCTAGTTGGTGTCCTTGCTCTGCATTTCTTTCCCAGACTCTCCAACAAGGTGCAGGAACAGCTGGTTTGTTTGTAAAACAACCAAACCCAAGTGGCTGAGCTGTCTGCCTTCATTATTCCAACCCTGAGACTGACAGTAGAAGACATAACCGTTCAATAAAACAAAAGTATTGTCAGCAAAAAAAAAAAAAAAGTATGGTGACATACCAAGATACATGATAAACTGGTAGAAAAAAAATTGACAAAAACCAGAAACACGTAAGACTCCAATTTAATCTTCTTATTTGAAATATAAATATTGTTACTATCAAGATTGACAGTATAGAAAATGTGTGCCCCGCAGCCTTCTGACAAAACAAAATTTATATTTAAAACTTCCTGAAATAATACCTTTTATCCATACAGTTCTGCCACGTTGCAAAGGGCTCTGAGCTACTGTATGGCCCTGCGCCTTTAATTATTTTATGCCTAGAAGATACAGTTTAAATGGAAGAGGCGGGTTACAAGCGTTTTGACAGCTGAAGCTGATTAAAATACTGATGGTACACACTCCATAGAATTCCCTGAGATTTTTGTCAAAGACCCATAAGGAAAGTTAAAAATGAGACTTCCAGATTTCTTTTTAATTATTTTTACCCATCATAACGCGTTCATGCCAAGCTTGGGACATCTGCTGCCTGGCCTTTGCTGAACCGAATCTCACTCCAAATTCTCTTTTTCATACATTACAAGGCCATGGTCCATTGATTGAGTTTGATAATCTGTTTCCAGTTAACAAAACACAGGGCTTCTCTCTGAGGCCAGCTGGTTCATCTCATTTGCAGAGGAAAAGACAGCCTGGAAAGCTTGCTTATTTATTTATCGGGCCTTTTTACAAGGGTGTTACCGGCAAGGCCGGTTCCTGCAGCAGGCAGGTCTTGTCTCCACGTTGTTTCTCATTAAGGGAGTGTGACTGTTAAAACCCTGGGTACAATCTAGCCTCTAACAAAACAATCACCATGTTGTCCAAAGCCTGGGGTAAGGAATCTGCTGTTGCCATAGAAAAGAGGCTGGAAACGTGGAGACGGTCCCTGACAGCAGGTCTCTGTGTCGGAAAGCGGAAGATCTATATTTCACATCCATTGTCGCAATGTTGACTGGACACTCCCTTTAAGGATGGCACCCTTCAAAGTGCCACAGGTAGTGATTTCCAGGATCTGTTCCTGAGAGAATCAAATGGCCTGTGGAGCGTCCACAGACACTCAAGGCATTGCCATGGCTGTGAGTCATTCATAAGGCTCAGGAAAGGTGGCCTAGGTTGGGGTTGTGACAATCCTTTCAAGACTGTCACTGATAGACATAGTGATTTGGCCTCACAGGGGACCACAGGTCACTGTACAGAAGCTTCATTTTCTTCCACAGCACCCACACGTTTAGTTGTAAGTTACTGGCTTCTTAGCAGATACACTGATCACTCCAAGTTTTTGTGGTGTAAGACAATGGTCAAATAAATACATCTTTACAAAAAAAAACCAAAAAACAAAAAACAAACCTGAATGACCTAGGCAGGACTCCCAGACAGAGACAGGGAAAGAATCTGAGGTGAGAGATTCATCAGCCAGATGAGAAGGAAATCAGATGTACAGTACTGGTCATTCCTGCAAAGTTTAAAGGAGAAAATATGGAAGGAATAGAAAGTGCCCCCCATAGGCTCATAGAGTGAACCCTTTATTAGCTGCTGGTGCTATTTTGGGGGAGTTCTGAAAACCTTAGGTGATGAGACCTAGTTGGAGGAAGTAGGTAGCTGGGCTATGTCTTTGAGGGGCATATCTCATCCCATTGGCAGGGGGGTGTCCCCCTCTGTCAGCTTCTCTCTGTGTCTCTGTCTGTCTATCTATCTATCTATCTATCTATCTATCTATCTATCTATCTTTCTATCTATCTATCCATCCCCCTTCTTTCCTGTCCACTACCAAATGAGCTTCCTCTTCCTCATGCTCCCACCACAGTGAAATCACTTTACCATGAACCCCCAAATCAGTGAAGCCAAAGATTATGAAGGAAATCTCAGCAACCATGAGCCAAATTCAATCCTTACTCCTTTGAGTTTTTATATCAGGAATTTTACCATAACAGTGATAAAACCAACAAAGATAACAGCACACAAAGTGAGTCGACAAATTTTAGAAAGCAAATAGTCTGTGTTTCAGAGTGACCAAGAGCGAACTCTACAACCAGCCGGCCTGGTTTGACATTCTGGGTCCACCACTTGTAAGTTCTGTGACCTCGGGTGGATATTTGGTTCATCTGAGCCTCCGTTTCCTGTGCTATAAGATAGATGGAGATGTGTAGATTAATGGAATTGATTGAAATTCATCCAGTGGCTACTTGGCAAAGCCACGTGTCTAGCAGTAGGCGAGCTTTATCTCTTTAGAGCCTCACAGAATGTCTGTTTCAGAGCAGATGTGCAGAGAGTGTTCAGTAAATAAAGAAATATTGAATGCGCTGCTGAGATGGTAATCTTTCCCCATCAGTGTGTTTACTCTTGGTTTTCTTTTCGAACAAATCATCTAGAAATACTGAGTTTGAAAGAAATTAACTTCCCCTTCATTTAGGACTCTATGGCTTACACAGTCCCTTGTTCAAGACTCATAGAGAGTTTCAAGATGGCGACACAGAATTAAGCACAGGTCAGAGTACCCTGAAGGCACCGATGCTGCCAGCTGAGGTTTGAGAGAGTTGTGCAAAGGTCCTTTGCATGGAGTCAGGGGAGGTCTCAGCAGAGTCTAACTTTCTCATCGCTGTGCTTTGTTGTCTCTGACCAAAAATATTTCCCCATTCAGGGTTCAGGATGAATCCACCATCTGGTCCTCAACACTATCTAAACACACACAATCTTGACCTTGAAAGAAGTCCCCAGATTCCTCCACTGGATGAGGACTCCTGTGAAGAATGCTGGGAGACACATAGCGGTGGTCACTGCCACTGATGACAACTGTCAAGAGAACCCCAGCGGGTTGCTTATTGCCTAGAAGAAAGAGGAGATGAGGTTGTAAGACCCGGCTGCCAATAGTGAAAGTGTCCTGGCCATGCTGTCTGTCTTAGGGACATTAACTAGCCAGTATCTTACAGGTGGTTTTGATTACTGCCTGAGGGCTTAAGAGGAAACCATGGGGCTCCTCCAGACAAGCCAAGTGGGGCAAGGGCTCTGACATCATCCAAACTTCACTTGAACAACTAACTGTCTTCCCAAGGAATCTGTGAAACCAAGGCAAACCAAAAGAACAAGCGGAGGGGGGGGGTGAAGGGGAAAGATCACGAAATTTCCAGACTTCATGAGTACAAGCCTGAGTCCCCATGTACCCCTATCTGTGTAAAGAACAAAGATCAACCTTTGTGAAGCAGGACCCCTGGGGTGGAGCTGAGAAGGCTGAGTTCATCAATAAGACATTCTCCAATTGGTCTGACATCATTCTAACCTTCCTCATCCCTTTCTAAGATAGAGTGCCCCAGGGGAATGAGCCTACATTCCACCACCTACCAAGATCACCTGCAACTGCTCCTTCTAAAACTTTTTAAAAAATGAAACACACTGTGTTTCAAAACCATCTTTTATTCAACCAAATCTTGGCTAATTTATTTATTTCAAGCGGGTTTCATGTAACCCAGGCTGACTATGTAGTTCAGGATAACCTGGACTTTCTAATCTTAATGCTGGAATGGTAGACAAGTAGCTTATTCAGAGTCCAAAGCCAACAGCGGTATGGATAGGAAACCCTCCAAACCCGTGAAGGTGTAGCTGAATGGAGACTTCTAACATAAAACGTTGTCTCCATGCAAGACAGTCACAGTTTCTGTATTTGCGGGAAAATTCAAAAGCTGATTGAATGGGATTTGTCCTACATGAGATTCTAGGTAACTGGGCCCAGCTTTATGTTGTCCGACATAGTGCCCAGTGTCACTCATTTCACCCTTGACCTACTTCAATGAGACGTCCCCACATCTCTCTTCAGAGGTCTAGAAGAAAGGCCCAAGACTTAAGAGTCATGGCACTATTACGTCAGGAAGGAGCCTGCCTTTCAGTCCCTCATAAAACTGAATCTACCTCCTTCCCCAGTGGTTCTCAATGTTCCCAATGCCACAACCCTTTAATACAGTTTTTCATGTTGTGGTGACCCCCCCCTAACCATAACATTATTTTCCTCGCCCATCTACAACTCTAATTTTGCTACTATTAATTGTAATGTAAATATCTGATATGCAGAATATTTGATATTTGACTCCTGTGAATGAGTCGTTTGAATCCCAAAGGGATCACAACTGACAGATTGAGAACCACTGTCTACACAAATTATTCTGAAAGCTTCTTGAAGCCTCAAATCAGACCAACTCATAGCCCACAAAGAGGCAACACCTGAGCTGAATTCCCAGCTCTCCTTCTCCATCAATTGGTCTCAAACCTCTTGCCTCATTGCTTCAGGTGTTTTCATGGAGTCTCCTGTCTGTTCAGCCTGTGATGGAGTCCTGGTAATTCATGCCACCACCATGAGTTCCCTTCCTCTCATCTCCTTGCATCTGAAACACGAGAGTCATTTTGCTTTTGGTTCCAATTATGAAGAAGGATGAGCAAGGGAGAGAAAGAGTCTCAGGAGAGATCAGAAAGAAGAGAGCCCTCTTCACTACTAATTGGCCTTGGGGATCTGTAATTACTTTGTTGAGACCTGAAAAAAACAGGAGAGAGGCATCACTGGTGCATCCATCCTCCCGGGGACCCAGCTAGTTCATGGAAGTGTGCTAGGGTAGATTAAATGAGAACTCTCTGGCTCACTGGCTGGTGAGAAGGGAGGGTAATAACTTAGCATGACCACCTCTTCTCAACCTCCTTACTTCTCTACTGATTTCCCCACTGGAAGTCCAAAACCCCAGGGAATCCTGCAATGCCAGGCACACCACAGAGGTTGACCACACTGGTCAGGCTCACTGGGCCAAATAAGGACATTGGAATGGTCAGTACTTAGTTATGTTGAGAACATGAAGTCAGATGAGAAAGATGAGTTTGGGTGGTATTTTGCAGCAATCATGTACCTCATATTTTCTGTTCCCCTAGTGCACCAGGTATCACTCTTTTTTCTGTTCCAAAAGCTCAATCCTGTAGAAACAGATATCTTTGAGAAAATACAAAACCTTTTGCATCAGAATTTATGAGATGCAAGAATTGAGGATATAGATTAAAATTAAGATTATGTCATCTCCATCTGAAGATGTTGGAAAGAACAAAAAATAAACAGGTTTGCACTATGGAAAGAGGTTCAAATAAAAGCCTTTAAGAAGGAATTGATATTTGAAGACAAGATTTATGAAGCACAGGAAGGATTAGTTGTAAGAAAAAGGAAAATAATTCATTTAGAGGAGCAAACCTTCTGTGGGTAAACCAGAAGGAAACTAAGAATAGAAAGATATGGAAACATTTTATAGAAAAAACCAGAGTTCATAGTTTAGGAATTTAGGCTTTGAATAGACAAGAATTTTCCAAACCTATCCAACTTCTGTTCAAGCACAAAAGCAGCAACTGACAGTATATGAACAAATGGGCAGTCATGTTGTGTTCTGATAAAACTTTATTTGCAAATACAGGGCAAGGGCCAAATTTGATTCCAAGACAATGTTTTCCAATTCATAATCTATAATTCATAATCATATCTAAAGGGAAAATAACCCATGTTGAATCTGAAATGATCTCCTTTAAGAAATTAAAAGCAATAGTCAGCACGAATTCAAATAACTTATCCCTTCCACCAAGGATTCCTTAGCATCATCTCATTGAAAATAGTAGACCCAGAGACAGATGCAGGTTTTTCACATTGTTGAATTCCCATGGACTTGGTGCAGACAAGTCAAGACTCTGCTCCATGTTCAATCAAGGTTGCCTTCGACAACTAACCCAGTGGACCCAGGGCTCAGAGAATTGTCCCTTGATATTCATGAGCCATCTGGCTAAACACACCTGTGAAGGCCCTGGGCTAGAAGGTGTGGTTTTCAGCTTGAAACCAGCTAAAACTGAGGGATAATAAAGAGAGGCAAGCTAGGCTTGACTTGCTGTATGAGTCACTTGTCTTCTTGCTGCAGCACAGTACCTGACAAGAATCAGTGTGGGGGTAAAAGGGTTCATTCTAACTAATACTTGCAGGAGACAGACTCCAGCATGGGCGGGAAGACATGGCAGCGGGAGCTGGTGACCTGCCTGTCACATTGCAGATGCAGTCATCAGTCTCTGAGCGAACAGGGGGTAGAGCTGGGCTCATGCCCTCCTCCTCTCCTCCATGCTGAATTTTTGGTTGGACTGTTCTTACGTGGGTCTTGTGCAGTGCAGGGAACGGCGGCTGCTGTGAGTTTGTGAGAGCAATACCATGTTGTGTTCAGAAGGCAGAGCTTCACGCTCCAGATGATGAAAGAGGAGTTAGAAAGAGCGCAAGACCCAGTCTCCTTTTGACATCTTTATTCTTTCCTTTGTTTCATTTATTTTGAACTTTAACTGAGACAGAGTCTCACTGGATGCCTTAAGCTTACTCTACTGTGTGCATAGACCTTGAAATTGCAACCTTCCTGCCTCAGCCTCCCAGTAGGTGGAAAAACAGGGCTGCACCATTAGGCTGGGCCATGATGTTACAAATTATATTACAGGTAGGTGAGAAAGATTAAGGGGAACTTTTCCTCCCTGCTGGGGCAGAAAATTTAGCTCATCACTATTTCAACCTGCTTTCAATCACACTTGGTATCTTTTGGGATCACTCCTGCTAAGCTATTCTGCTACAGTTCCAACCACACAAGGCCTCAAATAGAAACAAATGGCAACATTAGGTAACAGTGTCCTATCATGTGAATTTTAAACACCACACTGTGAGGGAAATAAAGCTTTATTAGGAGTTGAGTTATAAATCTGCATTAGACAAAGCAGCAGTTATTTTTGGAAAGCCTTGGTGATTTGTGCTCCTGGAAGACAATCCCATTTCTTTAAATTCCTCCAAGATGCTGCTCTGCTTTCACTGACGGGGGCCTCACTACTTCAATGCCCTGTCTATGTTACAAAGCAAGGCATCATGGGACTTGACTCCAGAGTGTAGAAGGTGGGGAGGTAAATGGTAAAGGCTGAAGTTTAATTAACTTTAACTTAAACTGACCATAAAAATTTTTTAAAAAGTAACGTCGTTCTAAGGTTGAGGAGATTGGAACTGAATTTGGAGAAACTAATATATATGCAGTCATATTTAACTTTTTAAAATCTCAAGTCTAGATCATGACAGTTGTCACTGTAAGAACAGCAGGATTTTATTCACTCATCAAGAGGTGCTTTGACAAAGAAGGAAGAAAATTTAATCAGCTGGCCCTTGGTTTATAATTTGTGAACGTGAACACGTTATTTCACAACTTTTCTTAGTAGGGGTTCCCAGACTGATTATAGAGATTGGTCACTGAAAAAAAAAATTTCAACTAAGAGGTAAAGTTGAAACTGTTCCTGGGCCTCATTGGCCAAGTCACAGAACTGAGAGTAACAGAGGGCTCACCTAAACTAGTTTACTTCACAACCTGAGATGGCCTTGACTCTCTCAGATTGCAAAAGAATGATCATCTTAAGAATGTAGCAGAATCACTATGTAGAAATATCACACAATAAGCTATGTAGCACACAGCCCCACCCCGATCCCTTACATGCACATACATTGTCAGCACAAGTTTGGCCTTCCCCAGTGCAACCTGCAAACAGAATTGAGTCTGATGAGTGACAGCGGATAGCCTGCCTTGGGAAGTTTCCTATAGTCTTCTGAAAGCAAGGAAACAGTTTTGGAAGACACCTGACGTCAGTGCTGGTATTGCCAATCCTTCCCACATTACTATATGGAGACAAGAGTCATTTTTTCCTCGTTCCCACACAAGCATTCCCTACTTAAATACCCATGAATCCTCATTCACCTTTATGATCATTCATGCTTTGGGTGTTTTTTTGGTTTTGGTGGTGTTATTCTTTTGTTTTGCTTTTTATATTTTTTATTTTTATTTATTTATCTATTCATTTATTTTGCTTGAGGGTCTATGTAACCCAAGCTGATCTTGAATTCTCAAAGTAACTGTGAGTAACCTTGAACTTCTGGTCCTCCTGCCCCATTCCTCCACAAATTGAAATTCCAGGAATACACCACCACATCATGCTCTATGGCTCATTTAACAGACAGTACTGAGTACCTATGGTGCCCCATCTTTGTTCTGGTGAAAAGAAAGTGGTGAGTAATTGGTAAAAGTGTGACTTTTGGGGTGGTTCGAAAGAAGCCCTGCACAAGGATGACCTCTTTATGCAAAGCAATAGCTTGAGTGTTCCCGAAATTTGGGTAGATGGAAAACATGGCATATGACCATCCTTTCTGTGATAACGTGCTGGCTGTTACAGGACATGTAAATCAAGACACCAGCCATAACAAAAACTGCAAAACGTACGCGACGATTCTGTTCAGAAAGGCCACGATGGCAGGTTTTACAAACCTAGACAATCTGGGAAGAAGCAATCTCAGCTGAGAAAGTCCTTCCAACAGTTTTGTCTATGGGCAAGTTTGGGGTACATTTTCTTGACTGATGATCGGTGTGGGAGGAACCAGCTCACTGTGGGCAGTGGCACCCATGAGCTAGTTGTCCAGGGTGCTATAAGAAAGCAGACTGAGCAAGCCATGGAGAACAAGTCAGTAAGTTGTATTCATCCATGACCTCTGCATCAAGTCCCTGCCTTAAGCTATTTGCCCTAGCTTCCCTTCATGGTGAACTACAACTGCAAGCTAAACTCTTTCTACTCCACATTGCTTTCAGTCAAATGGTCTTTATTATAGGAATATACAATAAGCTAAGACAAAGGCAGTGCCTAAAAGTGAGAATAGTGTCTAGTTTCCACTAGAGAAGTAATTTGATATGTAAGGTCAACTTCTGTTCAGTGGACCAGACACCAGGTATTCAATCCAATCCAGTTACAATCACGGAGCCATTACAACCACCCGTTGTGTGATACCATCTCAGCTCCACTATTCCAACCACTAATCTATTATTGTTCATCCCTTGATGGTTGACTAACTAATGTGATTAACATATGGTTGAGTTAGTGGCCGCAAAGAGATAGCATCTAGGGTTGAGCTAAGAGGGAAAACTACAGAGTTCAGAAGTGCAAGACAGGAAACGGGACGAACGATGCTCAGTACTTGAGTCTGGTCCCAGGCTTTGCTTTAAATGAACAGATGACCTATCCATGGGACAATTTGCTGACTGATAGGAGGACTCACCAAGGTGTCAGTGGCGGGTCAGTCTGGAATTATCTCATACTAAAAGAGGAGAGGCGATCACAATATGGGGGGGGGGTAGAGTTAAAACAAAATCAGAGTCA
Organism: Ondatra zibethicus; assembly: GCA_004026605.1. Taxonomy (NCBI): domain Eukaryota; kingdom Metazoa; phylum Chordata; class Mammalia; order Rodentia; family Cricetidae; genus Ondatra; species Ondatra zibethicus. The sequence continues at coordinate 60,170 of PVIU01007192.1, read as the reverse complement.
TGGGAACTCGATGTCTGCCATGGGGTTTGTGACATGAGAGGGCTTAGGGAGTGCTGAAGGTGCAGAGAACGCTTGAGAAAGCAGAGACTCAGAACGAAGCCCTCTGCTTCCTGAATTAGCTCCTCTTTCGTTGCTGTGATAGAATACAATAACCAAAGCAACTTATAGAAGAGTTTATTGTAGCTTAGCGTTCCAGAGGGCTAGAGTCCATGAAGGGGAGGCAAGGTAGCAAGCATCAGGAGTAAGGAGCCTAGAGATCACATCTCGACTGTATCCAAGAAGCAGAACAAGTAAACTGGAAATCAGGTGATGCAATAGGCTCTCAAACCCACCCCCAGTGGAATCCGTCCTCCAGCAAGGCTCCACTTCTTAAAGGGCCCGTGACTTCTCCAACAGGACCACCAACCGGGCGCCAAGAATAAAATACCTCAGCCTGTGGGGGACTGTTTCTCACTCAAGCCAACCACTGTAAGTTTACATGTCCTTCCTTTCTGTTCCTGAGGTCTCTCCCAGGATGAAAGCTCCCATGATTAGGGAGAGAAATATGTAAGTGGAAAGGTTTGAAAGTCATGAAACGAGATACTCAAGGTAAATAATACCATATAACACTGAGAGAGCTGGAGTATAAGAGACCACAGTGGACAGTGATAGAAATTGGAATAAATGCATAATTTAATGAAAGCAGACATTTCCATTTGATAATGGTCAAACCCTGCACGTGGTACCAGCCTTTTAAAACGTTGAAATCCTCTAATGTGTCCACATACATGCTTTCATTATTGTCTCATCATTTTCATTATAATACTATTATGATATTGATATTATTACATTGGCCTAAAGAGAGAGTTTCACATATTGCTGACCTCAAAATCACAATTTTCCCTCCTGAGCTTCCTGAGTGCTGGGAATAAATTTCTGGTTCATTCATTTATTTTATAACAAAGGAACTGAATTGCTGAGGTAAAAAATATCCCTAAGGTAGGGCATGGGGATTCATGCCTTTAATCCTAGCACTTGGGAGGCAAAGGCAGATGGCTCTCTGTGTATTCGAGGCCGGCCTGGGTTACATAGGAAAACCCTGTCTGAAAAGAGAATAAGGAAAAGAACCACTCTGAGCTATGAAAATCATTGCCAATCCAGAAGAGAATATATAAACTTGGGGGTGCCCACACCATGGTATACCTGTGGGGATCAGAGGACGATTTTCAGGAGCCCCTTCTGTCATTCCACCACCTAAGTCTCAGGAATCACTTGGTTCATCAGGCTTGGTGCACGTGCCTCTACCTTGGGTGTGCCCACCACCTGTGTTTTTGCCACCAGGCTTTATTCAGCAAGGATTGGTTTCTGAAAACTTCTTTAACCCCACTTTGCCCCCTTAACTAGTTGAAAAACTAATGCTCACCATGAACATGTTGGCATGCCGAGCCGGTAAACACAAAGCACCTAACAGGGGCTGCTACCTAATCCCATCTCTTGGGATTTCCCACTCATTTCTCCGAAATCACCATCCTCCGACAGCAGCAGCAGTCACGTTTGCAAGACAGAGACAGCGCTAAAGCTGTGTTCTCAGCATCTCATGGGAAGAAAGAAAGGGCTCAGAGCTAGATAAGCACCCGGCTTCAAACAGGAGGCTCCAAGACTCAACACTAGCAGAGCATGCCGAATCTTTACAGCAGAATAAAATCTTCAAGGGAGAAAGGCTGGGGATGCTACTATCCCGTTTAATATGTCATTAGCAAGAATCTGTCTAATCAACGGTGGCAGTTATCGGCATTTCATTATAAATGCTCAAAGAAGGACAGCAAATTGTGAGATGCATATTTGAAATCCTGGTCCTGTGTTTACAGCATCAGGGAGAAAATGAAATGCTGCAGGAGCTGGTCCTTAGCCCTCCTTTAATAAAGCAGCCATGGCTTCCAGGAAACGTAAGTGGCACACTGCCTGGCAGCAAAAGCAAACGTTTCCGAATATTAAAATTAAGGGTACAGATTCTGAAAGAAAGGGGTGGTACCCACTGATGCAACTGCCTTTACTAATGCTCATTTGCAGAGCAGGCCCAGCAACTTTGTGTTCCTCCCTGCTGAGAGTGCCCTCTAGCCTAGGGCAGGATCTCTTTGTACTTGCAGAACCAACAGGGCAAATTTATCTTAGGGCTCAGTAGCAGTACAAGTTGGCATCTCCAGAGCGGCCAGCCATTCTGTTTGGCTTTCATAACCGCAATGGATCACGTGCCTTTCTGTGACCATGCTTCCAGAACACCCAGATGCAAATTTGCGGCCTGCCTCTTTCCAGAGGACTAGCAGGCATAACGTGTATTTATGTACTTCGTGTCCTGACCTCAGGACTGGCTGTTTGTCTGTGGTAAGCCTGTACGTCAGTCCCCTATTTAAGAAGGAAAGGCTTTGGCAAGAGCCCTTATGCTATCCAGTTTCATGCACTCTGCAAACTTTGCTCCTTGCAACCACCAAGATGATTGTTCCTCAGAGGAGCAATCTCTCAGGCATCTGCCTGAAAAGGTCTCTTGTCTTCTCCCACTGTGGAAGGCATGGAGAGACGGTAGGGAGTTACTTGAGCTACCTCCCAATCTCAGACAAACCGTAGGCCAATGTCTGAGCTACCACTAAGATGGGGCTTGAGTGATCCACCCAGTAATATCCATTGCCAGCTTCCACCTCCCATTCTGTCTCCTCCACTCTGTGCTCCATCAGAATCTTTCCTTGTATCTTCTCTGAAATCATCCAAGCAAGATATCCCAGAAACACTCTCTCTCAGGCCCCTGGACAAAGCTCATATCTTTCTCCCACTGTGAACTGGAATGTCCCCTGACATTTCCAAATGTTCTTTCTCCTTGCTCCCCCACCCGGTTCTGCCCTTGTCGTCACAGCAGACTGCACTTACTTTACCTGTTGGTGAAAAAGTTCCCCAGCTCCTACAGTGTAAGTGTGTGCACTACATGATTGTGCCAAAGGAGTTCTGCCAGCACCCACTGTATACACAGACCATCGGCTATGTCTTTGAGAAGTTATAGCAAAGGAAAACAAGAAACAAACATGTTTTTGCTGAGAGCTTTAGTCAAGAGGAGAAAATATGAGCTGGAGAAGAGGGCTGGGTGAATCAAGGTGTTTGCTACCCAGCCTGACAAGCTGAATTTAACCCACGTGTTAGGAAGAGGAGGATCTACTCTGACAAGTTGTTCTCTGATCCACATGTGTGCCATGGCAGGTCCCCAATCCCGCAAATAAAGACAAATGTAACACAGAAAGAGAAAAAAAAATATGTTTAAAGGTTAGAGATTCTAAATGCAAAATGGGGTCAATAATTTGGAGTGTTCCTGTCGTGGGATGACAGAAGGTTCTACAATGACAATGGAGTGCGGGTCGCTTTGGCACAGGCACTGGGCTTAGCACTAGAGATCAGCCAATTTCCCTGTCTGTATGGAAACCCGGGAGAGCCTATCAGCATCATGATCTGACCCCACTTTTTTTAAAAAACATTATCTGACTGCGTCTCCCGACTTCTGCATCTTACAATTCACCAAATCTCTCACTCACTGTGAGGAAGGCCCATGTGTCCCAGCTTCAGCTCTAAAGCACCACCTGGAATATTGGGGACAACAAGATCTTCAGTCCTACCCGCCTCTGGGTCAGAATTTTCTGGTTAGGAAACTTGGAAAACCTACATTTTAATGGGGATTGTGGATATAGTTTAACATCAAAGAAACCCAGAAAATCACCTAATTGATTGTGTTTCTTTTGTACAATAATTCTCTCGTTTATGCTCTATATGTACCACATGCCAGTCTCAGACTTCCACAGGGGAGAAGACAGAGGGACTCTAGTGGGAGGTCATAGTGATCCAGTATTCGAACCAGGTGGATTGCATCAGGGTTGAACCAGGACATGCTGCAGTTTAAAGACACTTGTACAAGGGCTGTGACTACCATGTTCCTCCCTAGATGCCTACACTTACCTAACATGGACTCTGAGCCGTCGTGCGTACTCTATATTTGTTTAATACATGAGAGAAATAATTGCCGAAGCATTAATCAACATGCTCAAAAGGCTGACTTCAGCTGAAGGTCAAATCCCTTACGGTTTGCTCTCGGCTTCTCCACGTGGGCCTCGGAGTCCCTTCGTCAGCTTGCCGTGTGACTTGAGGCCAGCATCCAACATGCCTCCGCCCTGAATCTGCAAAGCTGGAGAAGCAGCCACTCATCGGCCTCCTCTGGCGGCATTTGGAAATCTCAAGTTGCATGCAGACACCAAACAATGCCACAAATGTGCCGCAGACAGACTGCGCCGCGAATCCCCGCACATGTGCAGTGTGTGGGGCTAAATTGCTCATTAGGAGCATTGTTGGGAGACCAGCGAGGCTCGCCCACCCTGTGATTTCCAAAAGTTCTGGAGAACATCATCTAACTTATCATCCGGGCCCAGTCCCCATCTAGCTGAGCTGTCTGTGAGGCTCCTCGGGAGAGAGGGATGGAGATGAGAAGAATTCTGATAAAGAGAGGAGGTGCAGGCATCAGATTCAAACCCCCAACTGGTTTGCCTTGCCCATACCCTTCATTTGTGAGGGCTCCAGTGTTTTGGGGGATAAAAGGAGAAACCAGTGGCAGTGAGTTATTGGGTTCTGGTGAAAATTGAACATTTTAATGTCATCTAGATTATGGCAGACACTAAGGCGGGCAGGCACCATCGTCGGTTTGTTTTGGCTGCAAAACATAATCTGTAGTTTTGTCCAGGAAATCAAGATAATCTTAGTGTTACTAGAAGAGCATCCTCCCCCCACAGCAGATCACCAGTCTTATACTGATGCACACATATCTCATGCCTCATTTCCCAGTTCCCCTGTGCACATGGTGATAGTGCCTTCATGGGTGGCTGTCAGCAAATGCATAATCCAAGCATGAAGTCCACATAAAGGAAACCATGTTTAATTGTTATACTTAAAATCCACTTTAATGGTTTCCCACTTAGTACAGAATTTGATCGTAGGGGCGACACCACGGAGCCCCTGCCTACCTTTACTATCCATTGCTTCTCAAGGCTCAAGTGCAGAACACCTTAGCTGTTGTAAAACTGCCACCCAGGTCTCCACCACAATCTTCCTTCTTGATCTTCACTATTCCTAAGACAGGGCACACATGGACTACCCAATGACATATTTTTCTTCTCTGACAAATCTCTGCAGGACTATCCGAGATTTCAGACATTGATCAGCCAATCCAAATTTGCCTCCAGTCCTACCCATGGTTCAATAAGCATCCTAACACAAAACTATTTTCTTCCAAATTACTAGCTAGTATTATGCATACGTTACTTTTTACTTGTTTATTTTTTGTACTCTTCTTACTAGAGTAAAGGACTGGAGGGACTGTTTATGACTTGTTTTGCCACATATCTTCTAGAACCTGATGCAATACCTTACCTATAACAGAAGCTTAATAAATATTTTCTGAGTGACTAGAGTGTGAAAGACTGTGGGACAAATGCCATACTGTCCCACATTAACCCTTCATTAGCTGAATTTAAATAACTGCTGAAAGTCAAATGTAAACTAAATATGAAGATAGCCCCAGTTCCTCTTCATCCATCTATCCATTCATTCATTTAGCTGTTCATTCATTCATTCTATATTTATGAACATGTATATCATGCCATGCCTCCCAGGATCCTAAGAGTCTGTAGATAAAAACACTGGCCGTCTGCTTGAATACTCACAGAATAGGGGCAGACTCAGGGAGAATCAATGTGACTGGGTTCTAACCATGTGGAAGACTTCGCCTTTCACAGTTCTTACAGCTGAACTCTGTAAGATGCATGGCAGCCTATGAGGAGGAAGCTGTTCCTACCTTCACTGGAGTGAGGGCAACACCAAGGCCTAAGGCATTGAATGACATGACCAAAATTTGACAGAGAGCAAGACAGAAACCAGAAAAACCGGGTCTGCTTTCCTTCCTCTGAACCTCGTTCTGTTTCCATGCTTCGTTAGAGCATATGGGTTCTTGTGTGGGCTCCTGAGAAGTCAAGAGCCCACCTGGAAGGCACTGATAGACTCTAGGGGGATGATACAAGATGAGCTATAAAGAGCACCACCAATTTTTCCTTCCCTGTGAGCATGTTCCACAGTCAGCATGAAGGGACTTCTAAAACCCTGGCCAGTGATGGCTTGTTATAATCACAGCAATATAGCACAGTGATATGCTGGTACTGCAGTCTGGTAGCTTCTGCATCATTCTCTTGGTATTCATCTATGTAAAGACATTCAGAAAAGACATCTGAGTGAAAGAATGTTGCTTGGAGCCGGAGAAGACAACCCCCTACCAATAAAAGGACCTTTCCAATTCCCCCAGTTGAATACACACATGAACGAGAGTGTCATCGGAAGCAAACCCACCTAGGACAGAAACAAGTCAACTTTACCCAACCTTAAAAGAAAATGCAGAGCCCTGAGCCAGGGTGTGGTACTTTTCCCAGGTGCCCAAATTTGAGGGTGGTGGATTGCACAATAGATAAGTAAAATGCAGACCCTGTGGAACAGGTACCGACACTTGAATTTAGTGCTTGGGACCCAACACTGGCTTCTGCTTTTCTCTGAAGACTGTCTCAGAAGCAGACATTGTCCTGGGGCTAAGTTCAGCCTGTTGTAGTGTTTCTTTTCAACTCCCTTCCACAAGCATGTTGCATGCAAGGGCCGGGTCATGCTATGCACTATGGCTGCTGTGAGTCATGGGCATTGCTGTGTCCACAGTGAAGACAGAGGTTGTACAAGAAGCCGTTCCAAGGAAAATTCCATCCTCTTCCTTTCTCTGAGACTCAGAGACTCATAGCTCAGATCGTCAGCCTTCTCCAAGGTGAGGAGAAATGGCTGGTGCCCGGTTACACGGTAGAACTGACTGGTTAATGGATCTGTAGTGCACAGGAGAGTAAAGACCAGAGAATGCTCACTTCAGAGAGGAATATAAAGCACATTGGGGCTTTCAACTGGAAGATGAGCCCCTGGCACTTAGAAGGCTCTAAAAATCAGGCCTAGCAGCTGCCTCGCTAAGTCTTCCCATCAAGGCCAAATGGTCCAGAAATTACGCTAAATTATCCATATTGATTAAACTAAGTCAGAGCCATAGACCAGTTTTTGGAAATCTACAGTATGTGGATATCAAGTGTGTATCAAGTGTAGTCTAATTTCTATTATCCAAAAGGTGTCAGTTGGGCAAACTCACATTTATGCAATACATGTATAATATTATTTTCTTCTGAAATTGGTTTAACAAAGGTATACTTGAGAGGTACAATTTGGAGCCGGAAGAAAAGGAAATGTTGCAGTTATCATTCGCATATATAGGTGTGAACGAACACCAGCTTCACAAGCTGGTATCTTGGGTCCCTGTTAGCCAGTGAACAGGACAAACTCCCACTAGTAGTTCAGCATGTCTGAGTGTGGTGGGCACCAGTGGCTGCCTCATGTGACCCTGCCACTTAGTTCCCACAGTCTGGCCACTTCCCAGAGAATGGCAGCCAAGTAACAAACTCAGATCAATGAAGCCAAGTCTATAGATGGCTGTGGGGAAATATTGGTTTGGAGATATAAAAAGGCACACTCTGCAGGCCTGGCTCTTGACCCAGGGAAGCTTTCAGCCTTTTTCCATTCCAGAGACTCTACAGGATAGTGGCAAGGAAAGAGATAAAACGACTCCATTCCTGTGCCTGCATGTGTGTGTGTGTGTTCATGTGTGTGTTCGTGTGTGTGTGTGTGTTCATGTGCCCACATGTGCTGAGAGCAGCATTTCGCCTGTGAGCTAGAGTCTCTCCCTGACCTAAAACTCCCCAAGTGCATAAGGCTAGCAGCCCAATGAACCTCAGGGACCCTCTGGTCTCCATCCCCTCAGCACTGGGATTACAAAGAAGCATTTTTTTTTTAATTTGGATCCTGGGGATCCAACTTGGGTCTTTGTGCTTCCAAGGCAAGCACTTTCAGACTGAGCCCGCGCATTCTATTTTTCAGGATTATATGGGACACACACACGAAAATTTACAGTTTTAATCACTTCAAATTCAGGTGCCTATTTTTTTTGTACCTGGAAGAGTTTTTTAAATGGTGCATGGCTCTCCTGGATTCCCTCACCTCTGAAATGGCCCCAGTGATCCCTGCTCTGCAGAGATGGTTGTGACATGCAAGTGAGACACCGGCAAAGAAAGCAGCAGCCACGCAGATGCTCCAGGCCTCTGTTGGATTTCAATACCCTACTCCTTTCCTACGATGTCCTGATTAGGACCTTTGCTATTTGACTTATCCTGGGCAAAGTGTGAATGAACAGAAGTGGGGATTTTGTTGTTTATAGAATAGAATCTTCCATATTTGACATTTCTGGTGTTGTAGTTGATGGTGCCTGGCTGAATTTATCACTAAAAGCTCTAAGCCGCATTTAAAGTTCTTCAGTAGATTTTGGAGCTCTCAGGCTCCGACTCAAATTCTGAGGTTTCTTCCTTAAAGGGTGTGGCCATCCGCATTGCTAAACTGTCATCATCTACTCCTTAAGCCTCACAGTGTTGCTGTCTAAAGCTGGGTATGTGAACCGAGTGGCAAGCTGACCAACTAGTGTTTTGTTTTAACTGTGAATGGGGAATCAGCTTACTCTGTGCATTTGGCTTTAGGAAGATTATTTCATTAGATTGCAGGGTAATGTTATTAGCAGGCAGAAAATTCCCTTTGGCTTCCGAACACTCTTAATCCAACTCTGGGACTCTAATCCACTCCTAAGGTAGTTTCATTGTTCTCAGTAAACTAAAAACATCAGCTTCAACCTGCAAAGCTGTGAAATATTTGCAGTTCTTTTCGAGTAACAATACCAGAAAGCCTGCATCATGCTGAGTTAATTCCCATTTTATTTCATTTGGTTCCATTTTATTTTTCCCCGGAAACTCGAGACTGAGATAAACTTGAGCTCCCAGCTATGGGAGACAGCAGACCGCATGCCCCCCGCCCCCCGTGGAAAACTGAAGGTGGTCTTCTGGGCAGAGGAAGAGCTTGGCCTCCAAGGACCCAGGGCAACATCAGGAAGCCCAGTCTAAGTACCAGCCCCCTTGCTGGGGACCAGCTTCAACTATTTCCAAGGGAACCAGAGCCCAGTGTCATTTGGACAAGTTCCCTGTCCTTGAATTGAATTATTGTCCTCTGTAACCAGGAAGCCAATTATTGGTCAAATTGTGTATTCCCAGAGCTGAAGCCATTCTGGTAACTCCCCAAGGGGAAGGGGGGAAGGGGTGTCAAAACATAACCTTTTGAAAAATGCAAATGTCCTCTGTGGAATTTCTGGGGAGCCCTGGTATTTAGGGTCAGGATATCAGCATGACCTTTGACCGAGCTGATATCATTTTCTTCTGGCTTCCTGTTCCTGGAAGCCTGCTCTCTCTGGATTGTTTTGATTAAGCCCAGTTTAGGGAACTAGATTCCCTGGAAGCATCCTCCACCATATTTGATGATAAATCTCATTCAATTTCCCGTGTAAGGTGGCAAGCTTTATTGCTTAACAAACATTACATCTACTCTGCCGTAATTTATATCTGAATGGGTTTATTATAGGCGTTGTGTTTCATTCATTGTGCAGCTAATTCCATAGCAGGCTGCCTGAGTTCTGGATGGCCGTTGGGCCATTATCAGCATCCAAGACAATTGAATCTTTCCCTTGCAGTTTCAAGAAAATGGTTTATGAATATGTAACACAAACTGTGTTAACAAGGCAAATATACTTCATTTCTTTTATGGCTATGCCCAGGCCACGGCCTAGCAGTGTGTCTCACTAAGAGCAAGCTATGCCTTAATGTAGAACAAGCCCCCTTCAACAGCGCTCTCCCAAGCCTATATTGTCTTCGCTGGAGCCATGTGCTCTTGTGCGGCTCTCTGTGAAATGAGCCCCAGTCGACCTCCTATGGATTCAATTATCTTCTCTACACGGATGGCACGCTCTTCCCCTGACTTCCCCCAAGCCCGCTTTCCTGGTGCGGTCCTACATGGCATTCTGATTACAAAACAGCTCCATTTGGGCACCCTGCCGTCATGGTAGGAACAGAATTGTTCATTTTCTGTGTGGCTCATTCTCTCTATACGGCTCCTTGTGACCTTCATTCCACAGAGGAGCTCTTGAGAAAGGGTACCCAAGTCCACAGAGTGACTTCCTACAATGACTTCATATCTGTCCGCTTATGTCCGTGTCCACTGCACCATGGTGGCTGAATTATCACCAGATCCCCCACCTGGAATTTTATGATGCTCCATCCAGATGCTCACTCACATTTCTTCCCTGTATCCACATCTTATGTTGACCTCTTCAGGAAGGTATCTTTCCTAGGAAGACTCTGTACTCTCCAGCTCTCATGGTACCAGGAGCATTCTCTATATGCATTACCTTATGTAAGGGCCGTGAGCTCACAGGACTTCTGAGCTTGACCTATGGCCTAGTGTGACTGGACAGTTGTTATTTCTGAAATCATGGACCTTTTAGTCATTTCGATGTATACAGCTTCACACAGCTCAACAATCTGACCTAATCCACCATACTTTGGCACAAAGCAAAATAATTCTATCTTCTCCCAATAAAGGAGTCAGTTTCCTAGTGAGGTATAGGAAAGCACTGCCTTACACCGTAGGTATTTTCCAAGCTGAGTTTAAATCATTTCCCCTCAGTCTATGTAGCAGGCCTGCTGGATTCCTTTACTTCCCAAACCAGGCCAGGTTCCTTCTCTGTCTGGAGTTTCACACAGAGAATATGCAGCACATGGAATTTCCTTCCCACCATCCTGGCTGATATCCTACTTTGAGGACACTTAGGGTGGCTTCTGGGAGCGCTAATGGAGCCCTCCACATTGCTCTGTTACTGCCAAATATAATATCAGGCACACAATGCGGGGTGTGCACTTGCACAGCCTCTGTCTTTCAGATCATTTCTCTTGCCCCTCCTACAGCTAGCACCCACCTTCCTTCCCCCTTCATTAGAAATTACCCGTAGGTGGATCTTCCTCGGCATCAGCTCATCTTCCTGTCCTATCACAAAGGCTCCTTCATCATCCTTCCTTTCCCCAACGATCTACAGCTTCTTGTGCTGAGCTGTGATAGCCTCTTTGAGAGAGAAGGGAGATGCTGACAGGATGAACATCCAGGTGGACCAGCGCAATCACCTGGCCGGAACCCTCATCAGTCTCTGAATTGTCTAAGAGTAGCAGCACCGCTACACAGCCATGGGAAACTGAGACTGGCAGAGTGGGCTTTCAAAACGGTCACAGCCACAGTTGCAAATCTGCAGTCTGAGCTCCTATGTGCATGCGCGCACATGCACGTGCACACACACACACACACACACACACACACACACACACACACACACAAGGGTATTTCTGTAAAATCTATTTTTAAAGATTAGAACAGAAATCTCATGCCAGCAGCTGTTGCCTCAATCACTGAATTTTAAAGTATATGTTTTTCCCCATAAATTGTGCATAATTCCAGAGTATTTTTGGAGCCATATTGGCATTAAAGGCACCTGATTGAGTGTCCAAATATCTCCAGCCCCTTTATATCAGATGATGATCCCAAGCTAGGAGCGTGCGAGTTCCTCCCACGCTGATAACATGCCCAAGACCGACTCCCAGTTGTGTATTTGAAGATGTTATGTTCTTAAAAAGAATCACTCCTTAAAATTGTGTTCTTTGGGTCATAGGCAAGGCTCAGGGGTAAAGCACGTGCCTTGCAAGACTGACAGCCTGCGTTTGATCCCTGGATCCCAGGGTAGGAAAAGAGAACTGACCTTGAAAACGTTGTCTTCCGACCTTCGTAGGCACAAGACGGCCTGTACTTTGACTAGCACTCACACACACAGGCACGTACAGAATGATGGCAGCAATATCAGATGACAAAGTACCTTTTAGAAATATGCTCCTCGCAGTAAATTTGGACTTAAAGTCTAACCAACCTAAATTACAAGCGTGGACCTGCTGGCTTTGAATTTGGCAATGGCTACGAACTTCTCCGGCCACCTTCTCTTTCCGTGTAAGAGAGAACTCTTAAGGGATAGAATATTGGCTTTCTCTTTCACTCTTGGTAGGATGAAATCGGCCAGGGCTTTTATATGTGTGTGCGTGCGTGTGCGTGCATGCGTGTGTGTGCGTGTACGTTTGCGTGGGTGTGTGCGCACATGTGTGTGTGTGCGTGTGTGCGCATGTGTGTGCGCGCGTGTGCGCGTATGTGGCACGCATGTGTGTGCGTGTGTGTGCGCGCATGCGTGCATGTGTGTGTGTGGTTACATTGTTATTATTTTCATCTCAGTGCTTGAGCATTCTGACCCTCTCTTCTTTTCCCCCTTTCCATGGCGCCCATTTTTCTGAAGGCTCTCAGAGTTTGTCAAACCCTTCACCGACACTCATCAAGGCAGCCACAAGCCAGAGCCTCTGACAGGTCCTGGATGGAGAAGGACAGAGCAAGCCCAGCCAACGTCACAGCGCTTAAAGTCCAGAGATGCCAGGGAAGGGGCCCTAGTGGAGGGTCCGTGCCTGCTGCTCCTTTAGAGGACCCATGTCCGGTGAGTTAGGAGCCTGGAACAGCAACTCCAGGGCCTGACACCCTCTTCTGGCCTCTGAGGACACCAACGAGCACGTGCATATCAAACACACATATACAGGAATAAGTCCTAGGGGAAAAAAATTGAAGAAAAGTGCAAAGAAATGAACAGACGGAGGGATGTGGGAGAGCACATCCATCCCAGGGGTCACAGCAAGCATCCTAGGAAGAAGAATTTATGCCCAGGCTGACCCCTGGGGAAGAAGTGCACAAAGGAAACTGGATAAGCATTTAAGAAAGGCAGTCTACAAAGAACTAGAGACAGAAAGGAGTGCTAGAGGTTAACTGAGCCTGAATCTTGACTTGAAAGGTGAGACTTGATTGGGGGACACAGAGTATGGGGCAGGCATGCAATTCAGACAGACAGACAGAAAGAAAGGTGGGGAGATGTCCTTCTGAATCTGGTTCACTCACATGCCTTGACCCACACTTGGCCTTGAGCATCTGGCAGGGAGAGAAACAGACCAACTATGGGGTCTTCTATTTTAGAGCAGAAGCAAAAGGCAGGCACTGAGCACAGAGGAGCCTGTGGAGAGGAAAGTGTGGGGCCTCCAAACCACAGAACACAGTGGAGATGGAGATTTCTTGGAGTCGCCCCGCTGGGCTGCCCTGGCGCTTTACAGCAGACTGCGGGATACAGCTCAGTGGGCCCTGACATCAGGGCTCACAGAGTCAGGAATGTGAGGTTTTCAATAAAAGTACAGGCAATGGGCCCGGAGGGAGCCCTGGCTCAAATGAGCTTTTATATTTTTATGTGGAACGTAATCACGTTTGGTCATGATGGAGGCGGCCCCGTTACTGCTATTAGAGTGTTTATGGTTCTAAGGGGGATAGGAGACTGTGGTGGTACGTGCTTGCAAGTAAAAGCAACAGGGTGTGCTGATGCTAGAAGCCCCCTCAAAATCTTAAGAACGCATGGCTTGGGATGGTGGCACTATATCTATGAGCGTGGTGAGAGGACCAGGTGTCCTTAGGTCCAAAAAAGGGTCCCTCTGGAAGAAGAGAGAGATCATAAAGTCATAGCCACCTCTGGTTCTCCCCATCCTCCCTGCATCATCTTCCAAACCCCCACAAGGTAACTTGCAATTGCTGGACACTCGGAAGTTCAGCATCCCCTAACTCACAGTCAGAGGTATAGTGATTTTTTGATGTCTGCTCTGACAGGTGACCACAAATTGAGGCATTTATTAGAAGAGATTTTATTCTTTCTTAATTATAGAGACCAGAAGTCCCAAGTCAAGATGTTGGCAGGGTTGTTTCCTTCTGAGAATGCTATGAAAGCCCATCACCCAATTTCTGAGACTTTCTGGATGTCCTTGGTGTTCCTTGATTTGTAGACACACCTATAAATGTTACCTCTAGCATCATATGACCTCTGTCTTCAGTGCCTATTCATCCATTCCTGTTCTAAGGACACCAGCCACTGAAATATGGCCCCGCCCCATGCATGAAGATCTTATGCCAAGACCTTTAACAGTGTCTACAAAAACTGTCTTTGTAAAGGAAAACAAGCAAAAGAAGCCAGCAAAACACCACACCTGCATTTATCCTAAGTTCACCAGCTGGTAGAACTTGTAGGTCCTGGGAGGGGGTGGTGGTGACCAGCAGGTATGTGATTATGATGACAAGCCTAGAGCATTGGGCATTTTCTTTTTCTGGACCCAGGTGCCACACATATACAGTTCACAATGTGAAATCCCTTAAGCTGCAGGGCTGTGATCTGTGATCTCCAAGGGTGACATACTTCTGTAAACGTTGTTTCCAGATCATACAGCGCAGTGCCTGCCTCTTGGAACTTACAAATCCCTGCGACATACAAAGGATGGCTTTGGTGATATCAGCCTCGTGGAGTACCAGTTGTATAGGGAAGAGGCCATGTAAAGAGACCAGAAGGGAGGTTCAGGACATGGGAGGAGCTTGAGAGAACAGAGATCTATTTCATATTCAGAAACTGTCTGACCTTCCATACAGGACAGCATCCATTCACAGGACCATCTCTTTTCCTCCGAAAAGCCGTGGGATACCCAGGCTGTCTCCATCATGACGTCCATGGCTCAGCTGCTCTCATCATCGCTTCCTTAGCTGCTTGCCCTCTGTAGCCCTTCCCTGCAGCCCACTGCTCTCTAGCCATTCTGACATCTGTCTGACCTTTTCTAGATCAGTCTCCACAACCTAAAACAGCTTCCTCCTAAATGGCTCTCCTTTGTGCGTCCACAGCCTTTATTACCTGCAAATTGGCTCCAATGTTGTTACCGTTTTCACGAATCTTTTGGTTGGTTGTTTTGTCTCCTATTCCAAGTTTATGATCACCACTGCCCACCATGCTGCCTCCAACAGGTACCAGGAAGTACTCTCCACACACAGGGGAATACCCCCAACAAATGAAATCAAGGGTATATTAAATTTGCTAAGAGGTGAACAATATATTTGGCTCCTGAAAATATTTACTGAGAAAGGTTATTTTGCTTGGATCATTCTGGATCATTTTATTTTATTTACTTTTGTTTTTTGTTTTGTTTTTTGTTTTTTTTGACACAAGGTCTCCTATAACCCAGCCTGGCCTCAAATTCACTATGTATTCAAGGCTAACCTTGAACTTCTGATCCTCCTGCCTCCACCTCTTAAGTATTGGGACTACAGGAGTGTATTTACATTCCAGTCTAAGCACATTGACTCTTACAATCCTAAACAATTCCAGGAAATGTTTCTGTAGTCCTGGGGATTTGTCCTATGGCGTGACGATGCTAGGCAAGAGCTCTAACACAGATATATTGCCAGATCACATTTTGTTTGTTTGTTTTTACTTTTTACCTTTTAGGCAGAGTCTCAGTCAGTTGGCTAAGATGGCCTTGAACTTATTGTGCAGGCTGAGCAAAGCCTGAAACTTAGGATCCTCCTGCTTCCGCCTCCTTAGTAGCTGGGACGACAAGCTTTCTCCCTCAGACCCAGCTATAGGAACATTGTTTTTGGCAACAGGGAGGTTTCAAACTATGACCCCAGACACCTGAAAAGATATGTGTTGTGTGTGTGTGTAAAAACCACGGAGTCCAGTTTTCACAGCAGAGAGTGGTAGGGTGAGTAACAATGCACATCTGAGCAAAATGCAGCAACCACTAGCCATTCCCTCCAAATGCTGCTGCCATCCTGGAATAGAAGAGTCTGGTTGCCTGATATCCCTGGTATAGTGGAGGCCCAAACTGTGTGTATGTGGTGTGTGTGTGTATGTGTGTGTGTATGTATGTATGTATGTGGTATGTCCATGTGTATCTGTGTGTGTGTATGTGTGTGTGTGCACTTGCATATGTCTATGTGTTTCAGTGGGTACAAGTGTAGCACTAGGATTGTAAAAGTGTGCTACCATGCCCTGGCTTTTTCACGTGAGCTCAGAGGGTCAAAGTCAGGTACCCAGGCTGGTAGAGCAAGCACTTTACCAACTGAGCCATCTCCCTGGCTCGAAACCTGTGTTTTTTGGAACTATGATGGATATCAGCCTTTTAGAATCAGTAACTATAGTACTTCTTAGTAGACTATAGTCAGTGTTTGCCAACTACTCAATGATGATGCGGTCTGTTGTGAAGCCACGCTGCCATTAAAAAAAAAAAAAGAGGAAAGTGGTTTATTATTGGTGTTACTGTTAGGAATGGTAAGACCTTGCCTGGAGTATTCAGACCTCAATGCTGCTGGCCCTCCGCTCACAAAGAAAAATATCTCTGTGTGCACACTCAATTTTATTGAGACAAACCAGGCATCATAAAGTTAAATCCTGCCTTGGGGTTAAATGTAGTATTTTCAGAGTATCCTGTGTGCTTCTCTTCGTTAGTCTTGCATGAGAGCCCACAGCCCCATTATAAAGCCCATCGCAGTAATCTTAGGAAAGAGGAGTGAGGCTACTTGAACACCTGACATTAATTTACAGCCCACCTGGAGCCAGGGTGTTCACACAAGGTGCTAGGCTGGAAAACGCTTCTTTATGGAGACCTGAGCCCTCACCGCTGGCAGCGGCCCCCTTTAATTCTGTCTCGGCAGCTTGGGCCTAACCCTGTTATAGAAAGAGTAACCGTAAATCTGCATGAAGTTTCTGATGATTAGTTTTGCTTGGAATTGGGCCAAAGAGCAGGACTTTTTGCCAATTCCACATGTACATGGACATTCTTTTTCTTAAAAGGCTGGGGATAAGGCGTTGGGGACCCCATGGAGGAGACAGCCTCCCTGGCTTGAGTTCTATATTTAGAAGGTGTCTAAGAACTCCGTGATGGTCATTTTAATAAGCAATCTAATAAAAACACCATTAAACAAACTGTCTTGCTTTACCTCACTGTGGCACGGATGGGCAAAGACGATGAAATTGTTAGACAGATAATGAAGCTGAGCGTTAGATTTTCGGTCATTTGTCTGAGCCTGTGGAACTTTGTAAGAGGTTAAGCTGGGATTTAACCCTACCCTGTCTAGCTGCAGGCACCGTGCCGCCTGAAGGGGCAGCAACCGGGAGAGTGTCACTTCAGACTCCACAGTACCCCACCCAACCAGAGACGATGGGTTTTCCATCTGCCCGACTTCCTTCTCCCTGACAGCGCTTGTGATAGTCAATCTGAGGAGATGGCTCCAGCGGATGAAGCACTCGTGAACAAGGACAAGCATGAGTTCTGGAGTCTGGATCGCCAGTGTCTACACAACAGCTGGGCAGACTTGAATGACTCATCTGTTGTCAGCCTAGTTGGCATAAGCTGACAGGGGAGTGGTGGCTTCAGCAGGAGACCCTGCCCCTGTGAATAAAGCAGGGAGCGGCCTGGCCTCTGTCCAGACGTGGTTGTAGGTACATCACTTGTGTGAATGTGGACACACACACACACACACACACACACACACACACACTGAAGATACTCAAGGCAGAGTATCAGCTCAGAGAGGAGAAGAGGGAGAATTAGAAATAAAAGAATGAGGGGCAAACGTGCTTCCAGTAGTTTTTGAAAGGAAATGGGAAACAGAAGGGTGAGAACTCAGAACTCTGGCTATAGATGAGACTGTAAAGCAAATTTGATTAATAGCTGTGCCGTCTTGACCTGAAGAGTTGTGCTGTGTGGGGCTGTAACAACCACAGTCACATGGAAGCAGGAAGGAAGTTGCCTGCTGAAATGCACGGGTCAAGGCTTTGGGAATCAGGCCACTGGGGCTTATACTCTTTCTTGTCTCTCACCAGCTGTCTGTCACTGGGTGTGTTGCCTCAGCTCGTTCCATCTCAACCCCCTGCACCATCCTTGGCAAGCAGTTGAACCCCCAGTTCCAGCTCTGGCAAGAAGACGGAAGTTTTTGGAGGAGAATCCCCATGTTTTAAATCCCCCTCCCCCTGCACCTGGGTGCTACACCCTGCCTGGTATCCTGACTTGTGGGGCCACAGCCAGGGGTGAGGATGGGAGTCAAAAGCCATCCCACTGGTCATATAATCTCTTTACCTGACAGCCATGCCCGGGTGTAGGAATGGGAGTCAGAAGCCATCCTGCTGGCGAGGTGAATGGTGGCCTTCCAGAAGGAAGTGAGCTAGTCTTTTTCTGAATGTGCTTGATTAAGGAGTTTTTGAGATCCACCTGGCAGCCGTGGGACCTCCAGGCAGGAATCACTCAACAGTTGTGAATGTGTGAGAAAGCCTGGGTGTGCACATGTGTTGGAGGTGACCCCTCACTCTGGCCCAAAGCACATCCTGACTGCATTCAATCATGGGATGTTAAAGAATTGAGCGGCAGGTAAGTTTGGCTTCAAGTCCCACTGACGGGAAAGCAAGCGGGGAAGCCGTCATTGCTCCTTCATGGTTTCCAGGCCCCCTCAGTGCCATAACAGGAAATAAATCTGATACAGGAGGAGGGGAGGTGAAGGGCATGGAGGTAATGCTTTTGAAGAACAGACTGACTGGCCCACTTTCCCAATGAATGCCCTCCCACCATCCTAAGCAGAAAGGAGCAAGTGTCCCTGACAGGTTCACACTCAGCAATGACCCATCTTTGAGAGGCCTTTGGAAATTTTTGAAGGCCACCTTTCACCATTTGACAATAAAGAGACAGCTCCAGAGGTGTTAGATGACCTCTCTTCTGGCAACAGATCCGGGTAGGGGTTTTGCATCCAGTTAAGCTTTACCCTCCGTTTCCAGAAGATTGGGCTATATCTAGATATTTTGGTTGCCACAGCTAAGGAAGAAGAAAGGTTTTACTATCAACATCTGATAAGGGGGACTAGAAATTCCACATGGCATCCTACATTGTGCAAGACACCCCCACCGCAAAGAACGATCTAGTCGAGTGTATGTAAGGTGACTAGGTTGGAAAACCCTGGGTCAAAAACGGTATCTGACTTGAGCAAAATTGCATCCACTTCTCAAAACCATCCTGAGCTTGTGATCAGCTGGAAAGTCCCTGAGTGTCTTGATTGTTTTTGTTCCCACTCTCTTCACCTGACTCCTCAGAAGTGTACATATGACTCTCCAGCTCACCTGATTAAGGCTCAGTCTCTTGATTTCTGACTTGAAGAGAGTAACGGTCACATTTAGAGAGTTTTAGTCATCCTAATTTCAGACAGAGTTGTGTGGTTGGGCTAGGAACCAAGAACATCCAAGAAAAGCCCTAAAAATGAAAGACGCTAATAGAAAATATATATGTGTGTGCATGTGTGTGTGTGTACATATACGTATATACATATATTTATATGTTTAAAGATGTGTTAGGAGTTTAAATGAACTGCAAGCTGAAATAAACTACCTAGAGCACCCAACACAAATGAAAACTGTGGGTTGAAGTTGGTTGGGGTACGCTGCGGTTGTAGGTAAATACACTGAATGTTAATGGTTTTATAATAGTCTTATTAATTCACCCTTCGTAGTTAATGTTTAAGATAAACTCTGTGTCTTTAGAGTAATTTATGTGTTCCACTTTTAGAGAATTCCAGCGGAATGAATATGAATATAATCATTTTACACAAATGTTCTCCAAGGAGGGAGCAGAAAGCATGAACCAGGCAGACTCCCCACCGCTTAATTCATAATGGATCAGCCGATTCATTCCTTATTAATTTAATGGAGTACCAAGTAAGCATCGTAACAGCTTGAGTTGAGGAGTGTTTCACAAATGGGGCTTTTTGTCTGTAATCGCTTAATCCTGCAGGCTAGGCCTCATAAATTGAATAAAAGAGGGAACTGGGTTTTAATTAAGTCCAAGGAATGAGGCTGAGTCAAAGACACAACCACCCCTGACAAACACAAGGGGGTGAAGTATGTTTGGTTAATACCCCCTGCTAACAGG
This sequence comes from Ondatra zibethicus, assembly GCA_004026605.1. Classification (NCBI taxonomy): domain Eukaryota; kingdom Metazoa; phylum Chordata; class Mammalia; order Rodentia; family Cricetidae; genus Ondatra; species Ondatra zibethicus. The sequence continues at coordinate 40,278 of PVIU01007192.1, read as the reverse complement.
ATCCTGGCCCAGGGAACCCCTGGCCAGAACCTTTTGATGTCAGGCTGGAAGGGAAATCCTTTCCCCTTCATGAGCGGCTGCATAGAGAGCAGAGAGAGAAGGGAACAGATTACTGTGAGCTCTTGCCAGCCCAGACCTCTCTACTGGGCTGAGGCTCAAGCTAAAAGGGCATCAGCTGCCTCTTGCCTTGTGTCTGTTCACATCTGGCTGGAAAGTGGACACTGCTAGTCAGTCACGCTATCCACTGGAAAAAAAATCTTTTCAAGGGAGTTGTGCACCTTTGTACACAACTGATGTCCAGCAAAATAGACTCAGTTCAATCCTTCTTACATGCGATAATAGTGATGGGTTTTGGAATAGAATAGAGATGATGTTATCCAGGTAACCATAAAGATGGACTGAGGCACTTTACCAAATACTGAGTGGACTGTCCAATGAGATGGCTTAGCTAGTAAGGGTGCTAGCTGTTCAGCCTGACACCTTCACTTTGGGCTCCCAAACCCCACATGGTAGCAGGAAAGAACTGACTCCTGCAAGTTATCTTGACCTCCGCATGCACTGCTCTTGACCAGTTCAGGAATGTCGAGGCTGATGTTAGGTAGGAATTGCCCATTCGGGGCCTGCTTTGAGGAAAGGAAGGTGCCTTCTGAGTAGTCCATTGTGAAGGCAGCTTGAAGAGATATCAAGAGTGTACCCTAAAAGCTTTGAGATGGGAATATCCTTGTGCATGCCCGCCTACCTGTGTGATAGATCTACTGGGGTTTCTCATATGTAGGAATAACTCTTTTGACTACAGACGGATTGGTGGGCTGCAAGGTAGCCTCTGTAGGAAGGAACACCCCTCAGGTCCCTTTAACAAAACCCACTTTCTTATTGCAGATCCCTACCTTCTGCCTTCTACCAAAAAGAGAATGAAAAGACGATGTGCAAACAAAACAAAGCAAAGCAAAACAAAACAAAAATACCACCAAAGCGAAAAACAAGAAAAGAGGACCGATTTCCTTTCCAGACACCAACTTTCAGATAGATTATAAGATCTTGAACTAAATTAAGCAAAAGATTAGGAGAATGAGAACGTGTTCCAGAAATGTGCATGGCCTCTTTAATATCTCGTTTCTTTAACCATAAAATTAAAGCGCAATGCTTGGGAAGATGGCAGCGCTATCCTTTATCACAATACCCAGCCAAATTTAACTCCTCTCAAGTGTTATTATAAGAAATAGAATTTACTGCTATGGACTTCTCTTCAATACCACTCCTTCCCTGTTTAATGAAATGTCATTATTCTAATACAAACCCCTCTTTTTTTGCAGCCTGTTTTCCCCCCACCAAACCACTATATTTCATTTCCTGCAGTTACATGATATTATTGCTTTTTTCCACAGCTATTGATTTAGGTGGGTATAGTTATTACAATGCAAGATAAAACACCCCCCCCAATTCTACCTTGTACCATTGTGCATTAGCTTAATTTGTTTCAAATCTGCATTTGATTTGGCAAGGAAACCATTTATCTTTATGAAGAAAGCCCTCATAAAGTAGGAGAGTTTAGGAGCTCACTGCTTTAAAAATTTAATAGCCTTGTGTCCTACACACTAGAAAAATGAATTAAACCTTCAAATAGTATATGTCTCAATGTAACCCTTCTGCATCTTATACTATGTTTAATTTATTACATTCTGGGGGAATGGGAGGAATTAGAGGATGGAGCCATGGATGGGGCTTGCCTGCACTCAGTGAATAAAGTCAGGGTCTAGCACTAGTGAGTGCCTGAGTTCTCCGCAAATCCTGGTGCAGCTCAGAGCTCTGTCCCACCTTTTCATAACTACAGATATAAAATCACGGCCCTGAACTGGTCCATGCACCAATCCTCAGAATTTAGGTATATGTGACACCATGTAGTAAAGAGAATTGCAAGTGTGAACAAATGGGGTCGTCAGTCACATGGTCAGCCATGTGAACCAAGGAGAGCTGTAGAGATGGCTTAGTTGCCAGACCATTTCCTGTGAAAGCATGAAGACCAAGGTGTGATCATTTAGAATCACATAAAGCAACTGAACATGGCACCAAGCACCTATAATCCTAGTGCTGGAGAAGCAGAGACAGGAGCATCCATGAGACTTACTAGCTAGCCAGTCTAGCAGAATGGTCTAGTTGCAGATTCAGTGAGATGCCCTGCCTCAAAAATTAAGATGGAGAGTAATGGAGAAACATACTTCACACCAATCTCTGGTCTCCACGTGCACATCCACACATGAGTATTCACATCTTTGTGCACATGTGTGTGCCCATGCACGCACACATTCACACACACACACACACACACACTGCACCAATGAGGCAGAAGAATTACAGAGATTCCTATGAGAAAGCCAGTCACAGTATTTTTTGACTTTAGAGATGAAGAGAGGAACTTCATGCTATGGGATGGGAGAGGCTTCCAGAAGCTTTGAAAGACAATGGAATAAGGTCTCCCCTAGAAGCTCCAGAAAAGAAAGCATTCTCTGTTACATTCTCTGGAGCACAGTTAGATCCATTTCAGACCTCTATCTTATATAGCTACAGGGTAATTTATGATGTTCCCTTCTATTCCATAATCAGCGTGTCTCATTTTATGCCAATACCTTGCTGTTTTTATTACTATAGCTCTCTAATACAGCTTGAGATCTGGGATAGTAATACCTCTCCACTTGTTCTTTTGCTAGTCAGGATTGTTTTAGCTGTTCTGTCCTTTTGTTTGGTGGGGGGGGCAGGCATGTGTTTCCATGTGGAGATGAAGGTTAATTTTTCAATTTCTCTAAAGAATTGTGATGGGGATTGTGATGACTTTGTAGACTGGTTTTGGTACAATGGCCCTTTTCACAATATAGATTCTACTAATTCATGAGCATTCCATCTTCTGGTATCTTCTTCAATTTCTTTCTTCAGTGTCTTAATATAAGTGTGGTGGATCCTCAGGAATCTAGGGAATCACACTAACTCAAGATCCAGCTATGCCACTCGTGGGCATATTCCCAAACAACTCTACGTCCTACTACAGAGATACTTTCTCATCCATGTTCATTGCAGCTCTATTCATAGCAACCAAAAATTGCAAACAGCCTAGATTCCATCAGCTGATGAACGAATAGTGAAAATGTGGCACATTTACACAATGGCATATTACACAGTTGTTAAGAGAAAATGAGATTATGAAATTTGCAGGTAAAGCAGTGGAGCTGGAGGAAAAATCATCTTGAACAAGGTAACCCAGACTCCCAAAGACAAATACTATATGTTTTCTCATATATTTAGATGTTAGCTTTTAAAGTTTTAACTTGCAGACTACAATCTGAATAACTGCAGATACCTAGTAAGAGAGCAGCAGGGAGAAGAGGGTCTCCCAAGGACCAAGAATCGAGTACAGTGTTACAGGGAGATACAGGAAAAACTAAAATACTAGGATCAAATAAAGAAGTAAAATGGAAAAGAAGGGTATAGGAGGGAGATAGGGAGGAACAACTAAAGGCAAATGCTATTTGAAAAAACATATAGAATGCTTCTATTATAGAAACTTCCTAAAACATATACACATATGAAAGGAATCTAAATGGAATCACCAAAAAATTTATGTGAGACAACGCCCCAACCAGACATTTTATGGCACCAGGCAAAACCCCCAGTTCCAAGTGTAGGTTACATCTTATTGAATAATTAACCAAAGGGCTACCATGGAACCCTCAAAATATCACAGGCCATTTCCAGGTATCAATTGCTCTCCCAAACCAATGGTAAGGCCCTCATTCTGAAAACACTGCTTAAGCATGCTATTGAACATGGAGAAATTGAGCTGGTGACAACGTAGACGCTTAATCTCTATTGACTAGCATCTGAAGTGATAGAAGGTTCTCTGCAGACTACCAAAGAGGAAAGGTAATCATCAGTATCATCCAGCTACACACCCTGTGCCCTACAAAAGTGCCCTGCTTGCAAGTTACACTGCTGAAACAGTGGCATAAACCTTACAGGGGTAACCAACCATTTTTAATTGGATCTAAAGCTGACCCCATGAGATGTAACCCGTACCTGACACTGCCAAATTGATCAAGAATATGAGACTAGATCGGTCATAAGCCTAGAGGAAAACCTACTACTACTATCCCACTAAAGGAATATGAAGCAGTACAATGATTCCTAACGACACACTGCCATACCCATAGATTAATGCCACACTCAGACATCATCAGAGAAGCTTCCTCTTGCAGTAGATGGGAACTAGCACAGAGACCCACAACTGGACAACGTACAGAGAGTCAGAGACTTTGGAGCAGTCAGATGTCTCCATCAAACCCTGTCCCTCATTGCTTAGAGATCCACGCAGAAGAGGAAGTGAAAAGAGCTGACGACTGACTCAAGGCAAAAGTATTTTCCAGAGCTGATGCACATATGAACTCACAGAGATTGTGGCAGCAGGACCAAGATCTCTGCTAAGGTCCAAGCCAGATGGGGCCCCAGCACTGAGAGGGAGGAGGATACACAACATCTCACCCCTCACCAAGAAGCTAACTGCAATTGGTTCCTGCCAGAAGAATGAAAATCAGTTCTCTCCAGTGGGGTATTGCTGGTTATATCAATCATACTGCGGGATAGGCCCCATATCAAGAGTGGTTGACTAAAATCAAAAGGAACTCCGTGTTTTTTTAATGGGCTTCTCTTTCATTTTATTTTGCTTTTATTGCATTTGCCTTATTGGCCTTTGGCTGGTCTGTCTTGATTTTTGTGGGCCTCTTTTTGGTTTTGTTTGTTTGTTTGTTTGTTTTCTTGAAAGAGAGAACATTAAGTTGAGTAGGTGGGGATGTGGGGGAGAATCTAGGAGAAGTTGAGGGAGGGGAAAACATGATCAAAATATATTGTATGAAAACATTTCAATTTCAAAAATGATGGGTTCAGCTAACACATACTGGACCCTTGCTCTCAAATCTTAGTTGGATTGGAGCCTCTGAAATGATCCTTCCTGATCATCCAGTCTGACTACTTAGCCCTGCAAGATTTTGTCATTTTTTATTTTCACTTATTGTTCATTTCTTTTTGCACTTACCTTTGAATTCCATTTTAATTGACTTCCTCTTGTGTCATGTGAAGGCAAAACACTTACAAGTGATCTTACTTTCCTCATATGAATGGCACTTAGGAGCACCTGATACCGGCAGGGTTTCAGTGGGCAGTTCTGACCTTCCAGGGTTTGCAAATCCACTTTGGATGAATGGCATGGCAGGTAGTCTCCCACCATAAAGAAAAGTGGTATAGACTCATTGTACCCCAGAATTTCTAGAGATCCGTGTATGAGTGTTACCATCCTTCCATGAGCGGATAATAGCTACTCTGCCTAACAGTCTCAAACCCCTTCTAAAAACAAGCCTGGAGGTAATTGTCGCAAATCAACTGTATAAGGAACACCGTAGGAAACTCATTTTCTATACTGAGAGAAAGATGAAGAAAAAGTATTTAATAGCATCTTAGAAGACACTAAGAACACTAAAGTTTGGGGGTTATAGCGATAACAACAGAAATAATTGATTGATGGATTAATGTTAGCTGCTGGGCACTGTCCTAAGATATGATAGCCAACATTTATCCAATATTCACGTAGGGTTTACAACATGGAACCTAGTTTTATTCCATTGTTGCGGACAGGGAAATTTAGATATGAAGCAATTAACTTTGCCCAGCCCAATGTGGTGACACAGGCCTTTAATCCCAGCACTTAGGAGGCAGAGGCAGGTGATCTCTGAGTGTGAGGCCAGCCTGGTCTACAAAGCAAGCTCTGGGATAGCCAGAACTATACAACAAAAAAGAGAACTTTTCCCAAAGTCACACAACTAATAAATTGCATAATAAATAATTGAAATGAGAACTTTAATTCTGGATACCTGATAGTTATATATTTCATAATAGATTCCATATATCTATATATGCCTCTACATACATGTGACATATACCTATGTAGATTTATGAATACATATGTGTTTGCATACTTTTGCAGGCATATAAATTGTATATATTTGATAAAATATTCCATATGTACACATATACATATCTGTATATGTATGCATATATGTATGTGTATGTATCACCTGTATATATGCATATATAGTATATTCCATAACATATATTTTATATATTAATGTGATTATTTAAGATATGGAGTGTGAGAACTCTTGCTTTGAATACATGATTGAAACACTGCTGAATATAAAGAATTAAGGACTGTTCTTCAAGGCTTTGGGGACACTGAGATAAACGTTTCCATTTGCCAAATATACGCCTGTCATTCACACCTTTAATTCTCACAACAATCCCACACGGTTGCCATAGAGACACGGGAACCAGGGATTGGGAGCGAACAGCTTTGCCTGGTTCCCACAGTTCTATTGCCTCATGATCTAAGCTCAAATCCAGTTCGCTTTCAATTACCTGCAACCCGAATTCAACCAGAATGACCCCTGTCTGCACTGCATGTCTTGAACCCTGCTCAACACTGAGAATTCAAAGACCAGAAAAATCTAACTTTTAAGAAGTTTATAGTATGGTGAAAGAGATGCACAAATGTCTCCTTGTGGTTGAAACTGGGAGAAGGTTCGAGATGATCTTTTGCCAACCTTGAAAAAGACAGAAAGGGCAGGAGCCAGGGAATGTAGGTGAGTTCTAGAAGCCAGAAGAGGCAAAAATATTGATTCTCCCAGGAGTCTTTGGAAAAAGCTGAACCATGGCAATGCCTTGATTTTTAGGATATCTTATCTACCAAACATTTAGATAAGAAAGTTATATTGTTTTAAGCCCATGTGGTTCATAGTAATTTATTGGAAGGGTATCAAGAAAAGAACATAATCCTATTTGTTGAGTCATCTGTGGGGTGATTTACATGTTTTTATTAAAAAGGAAATACTAAGTGCATAGGATGCTCTGGGAGTTGGGCCAGGCTCCAAGCACATTGAAAGCCAGACAGCTCCAGTCTCTGCTGGTAGAGAACCTATCCCAGTTGGACATGTAATAAATGACAAAGCACCCAGTAAACTTGGCATGGCATGTCTGTTCTAGCACTAGGCAAACAAAGGCTGTAGCTGTAAAGGAACTTCTCTTAAGACTTGGACATCTATAGATGATCCAGCCAGGATCCAGATCTTTCTGCCTCCCATAAGCCAAGGGCATTTCACCAAAGCTTCATTTTCTCCAGGGCTCTGCATTCTCCACATTGGGAATTCCTCCACATGCCAGGCCTCATAATTCCTTATGAATTCTGCCAGCTCTCTCTTCTCCTCTGAGAAGGTAGCCCTTCCTAACTCTGCTTTGAACACAGCACCTGGTGATTATCCTCCCAAGCCCATAGATATGCATCTGACTATAGGGAGATCCAAATATCTTGATGCAAATCCATCCCCCATAATCAATGTCCCTGTTAACCAAATGCAATCGGGTTTAGAAGCATAAGCACACACACACACACACACACACACACACACACACACACACTAAACAATTTCTGACAGTCTTTGCAAGTGCCCATGACAGAAGAGACCTAAGTGGTTGAAAGCTATTTTCCCTATTGTCAATCTTTTCCCAGCATAAACACATACTCATGCGGTCTGGCTAAAGCTTGCCTTTCTAGACATATGTGAGCAAATAAATGCAATTACAAGGAAGATGTAATCACAATTGTTTAGCTATTAAAGCTGCTGCCGCTCTCGTAGTTTCATTGACAATATATGCAAAAGGGTGGAATTGCTTGCCACTTTCCCAGGATGAGAAAAACAGCAGCGAAAGTATTGCCTCTTCTATGTTATATCTGGGAAAATACAGCATTTAAATTCAGAATTTGACTTTCCAAGAATTGCACCAGAAAACCTTTTAGCAGAAACAGCGGGGAGAGAAAGCTTTTCAAATCAGGATAGTCCATGAAGGATTATGAAAATGGAGGTCATTGCACGAGGCAGAATCTCAAATACAATGAGAAGCATCTTTTACTCTGTGTAAATACACATGGGCAATTTATTCTTCTCTGTTGAGCTACCAGGGGATATTTTCAGTTTCTGGGGGAGAAAGGAGAGGAAGGAAGCCACCATGTCCAAATGGATCTATCCAGAACAACAAGCCTGGCTAGCACTAGGAGTAGTGGCCAGTTTATTTTGTGTGAACCCAAGACACCCGGAAGCGCTTCCCGCCGCCTAGTGTACAGCTTGCTAAGCACCTGGGGCTACAGAGGCTGACTAAAGATGTTTCCTTCATCTGTATTCAGTCCTTAAGCAAAGAGCAAGTAAGGGAAAATCCACCCACGCCTGAGTGCCTGGATGCACTCAGAGCAGGCCAAGGATGCATTCAATATCATTGACTTTGACTATGTGTCTACTCAACTCATCTGGAAGAATAAACCCGCCAATGAGTTTACATGGCCTCCTTGGCAAGGTTGTAAGGAGGAAAGAGGCTACTGAACAGTAAGAGTATCTAGTCTGTAAATCTTAAGGGAAGTTTCATAAAAGTAGAGCTTGTGTGTCTACACCCACGAGGAAAGGTGTGCGCCAACACTGAACATTGCTTGGGAATCATGCAAGGTAGGAGATGACAATGGTTAACATCTATCCGTCTACGTTGACAGGATCTAGAATTACCTGGGAGACAAACCTCTGGGAAAGTCTTGAGGAAGTTTCTAGATTAGGTTTGTTGAAATGGGAAGATCCACCTTGAATGTGGATGCCTGGGATCCTGGACTGAAGAAAGAGAAAAATGTGAACAAGTATGAACAGTCACGCCTCTCACTTTCTGACTGTGATGCCATCTGACCAGATGCCTCAAGCTCCCGCTGCCACGACTTCCCTTCCCCATCTTGACAGACTCACCTCGGAGCCAAATAAACACAAACACGAGCCAAAATAAACCCTCTTCAGTGTTTCAATCAGAATATTTTGTCACAAAACAGGAAAAAATTAATACAGTGATATAGACTGATTGGTTGGTTGAGGTTGATTGATGATAAGTGCATAAATCAAATAATTGGTTAATCACAGCAGATGATGATGGAATATCAAATAGATGATAACAATGGACAGATGAATACATATGTTCATATCCGATTTATTTTCACTTGAAATTTTTTGATTCTTTTCAATGAACTCAACAACAATATCCACACTAGGAACTGAAAGGAAATGAGACTTGTGGGAACTCTGACCTCAACTGTACTGTCGTCTAGTTGGCAAACATAGATAACGGAACAGATTCTATCAAACCAGCAAATGGAGCTCTCTGTATGAGTAGGTAAAAAGGGAGCTGCTTCCCTGGTTGGCCCACGTTGGGTCCCAGGATCTAGACTCATATTATGAACTGAGTTCATCAAGTCCAAATACTTTTTTGAACCCCCTAAAAACCAAGTTGCTGTGGCTTATAAAGCAAAACCTCAAGCCCAGTGTTCTGTAATATGGGTGAGCCATTTGATATGAGTGAATCTTGTGTAAAATAAACTGCATAGCCTTTTCTAGCGCTAACGCTGTATTTCTTCAATGTTAAAGTTTGGTTTTGGCACATTTTAGCATAAATGAAATGTGGTCGCCCCCTGTGGCATCTTAAAGTTGTCATTGGCAGTTTTTCTTTCCTAATGCAGCATGATCTAATGGAATTCATTGATACATTCTTAATTTTAACTTAATACACCTTAATTATAACTGTACAGAGACTACGCAATAGGTAGCATGGGGCTGGTTTGTGGTTACGTAGCTGTGGGCTGGTCAGTGTTTGACAAGTAGCCTGCTGGGAGGAAGATCCTGATCCAGAGCATTCCCCATTTCCATGGTTGATTTCATGCTGGAGAGGTGATGTCACAGAATGTGAGTGAGAAAGAAAAACATGCTTGATGCTGAGAGCCTGTCTGAGCAGGTCTCAGCACGCCATTGCACATGCGCAGGTCTAGAACTCTCATCAAACTTCCCAACCAGTGCAGCTTAGGTAGCAGACAAACCAATGCTGGCTGCACCACTCTACTAAAACCCATTAGAACATCTGTAATTTAATACCAAATTATAAATAACCTACAACTCTGGCCCAATGTTAATTTGCATCTCCTTCCTACTAAGCTCCTGGCCTCTGTTCATAGAGGAATATAAATCTGTGTCTAAATCCTGTGTCTTGTTTAAATCCCTGTTGGCAACCTTCTAGTTCAATGCATGGAGTGATCTTTCCTCCAAACTTGGAGCAACTGCCTCCTTCTCATTATCTGAGTCCTGATACAAAAGTCAGTCCCCCTGAGAAACCATTAAGAGAGAAGGTCTCAGTATCTCCATTTGCACAGCCATTCTCTCCCACTCCCCAAGATTCAAGCAGTCTTGGCTCTTTGAAGTGACACCACCCACGTGTTTGCCTATGGCACCTGCCTTCCCCTGCACCATGCAGACTTTTCCTCCAGAGCTAGACCTCAACTGTACATAATAAACAGCTGGGAGATGACCCAATCACTGAATTCAAGATTTTAATATCAGCTAGATCCATGCACTGTGTGCCTGCATGCTCATATTTTTATAAAACAAAATTTTCTTTATCTAGTAAAATAAGCTAATCTACCATGTGGACATTGTAAGACTTTATATCTTTATATTTTAATGAGAAAATTATTTACAGTGGACATAGGGACTTCTGCTCTCCAGCGCGGTATACCAATGGAGCCTGGCTTGTCTTATTTCCTAAAACAGAGACCAGATAAGGACGCATTGCATGGTCACTTTTAAGATGCCGGCATCGGTCAGTGAAAGACAGGGAATCAGGAGAAATGGGCCACACATAAGCTGGGCCTGACTGCTGTTACAGCTTCCTCAACCTGACAAAGGGTATCTGTGCATAGCCACTGAATCCTCACTGATGAACAAAAGGCCACCCTCACCACTCAGAGTTAATGCTGTGCTTGATATTGTAGCTTGTTCAGCAAGGCAACCCAAGATCCTGATTGGAAAGAAATAATTTAAAATAGTCTTCATTATATAGGCTGTTATCCTTTTTTATGACAGGGTTTCTCTGTGTCATGGCTTTAGCTGTCCTGGAACTCACTTTGTAAATGAGGATGGCCTCAAACTCACAGAGATCTGCCTGCCTCTGCCTCCCTGAGTGAGGACGTTATCGTTTATGTAGATACTCTGGGGGCTGTGGATATAGTCCAGTGTTATGAAGCTTTCTGGTTCTGTGATAAAATTTTGACAAAAAGCAAACTTAAGGAAGAAAGGGTTTATTTCGCCTTACACTTTACAGTCTATCATCACCAAGAGAAGCCAAGGCAGGAACCTGGAGACAGAATCTGCCACAAAGAACATGGCAGAAGGCCATCTATTTGCCTCCTTGCTTCTACATTGCTCAGTTACTGTTCTTATACAGCCCAGGACCACATGCCTAGGGATGGCACAGTCTACACTGGGCTAGGCCATCTTGCATCAGTTAGCAATAAAGACAATGGCTTGAAAACATGGTCACAAGCCAGTCTGATGGAGACAGTTCCTAAATTGAGGTTCCCTCTTCCCAAGTGTCAATTGGACAAAAGCTAACCAGCATACATGCTTAGCATAGTTAAAACCCTGGATTCAGCCACAAACATCTCAAGAAAGAAAAGAATTTGGTTTAAAAATGAAAGCCCCTGGAAATATATTAGAACTCTGAAGGTGGGTTTATCTAAGTTGTTGAACAAATAAATCAATGTGCAAAAATCAAATATATTTCTGTAATACTAATAGCAAATGATTTAATTCCTAAAGTATACAACCATCTAAACCTGAATTATGAAGCAATATGAAACCTGGTAATATCATCATAGTAAAGACTGTATATATTAAACACTCAAGGACCCATGGAAAAAATTGAAATAGACACAAATAAATGGAAAAATATCCCTATTCATGAACTGCAGGAATTAACACGGTTAGAATATCCCAAGATAATCTAGAGATTTGAAGTAAACCTTATCAAAATTATAATGACATTTCTCATAGAAGTGGAAACAAAATCCCATGACTCATAGGTAAACACAAAGGATGCCCAATAGCCAATGCAGCCTTCAGCAAAACGGACAAAGTTGCATATGTTGTAATACCTTATTTTAAAATATTTCAAAATATACAACAAATCCCAATCATTAAAACAGTATAATACTGTTATTAAAATCAACCACGTAGAGTAGAGAGGCAAAGGACAACCCAGGAATACACAATAAGAAAAAGGGATTGTTGCTTTAATAAATAGTGATCATAAAACTGGATACCTAATGGGAGAATTCAAATGAACCCCTATTTTATACTGTGTGTTAACTTAAACCCTAGGAGTACACTAAAGGGTTAAGCTATAGATTTAGGAGAAGAAAATCTTCCTACACTGGCTTGGTCAGTGCTCTTTTGCATAGGATCCAAGAACACAGGCAACAATAAATGAACAGACAGACGAGATTGCATTAAAGAGCCCCTGCATCTGAGACCCCTGGGGTGGGAGGAGAGAACCAATCTATGAGAGACACTAGCAAACCTATACACCCAATAAAGGGTTACTATCCAACATACTTAAGGAACTAAAGCAGCTCACTGATGAAAAACAAGTAACAATAATTTTTAAATGGTCAAAGGATCTAAAGAGACATTTCTCCAAAGAAGAAATAAAAATAGCCAAATGGTATATAAAAATGGTCATTTTTCACTAAAGGTCAAGGATGTGCAAAATAAAATAACAGTGGCCTGAAGTTTCATACCAGAGCGTGTGTGTGTGTGTGTGTGTGTGTGTGTGTGTGTGTGTGTGTGTGTGTGTGTGATATTAGAGCTGGGGAAAGGAGTAAATATACTTACTGTCAAGTCTGATGACCTGAATTCAGTGCCCTGGAACCCACATGATAGAGGAAGGTTCTAAGTTGTCATCTGACTTCTACATATACACCCTTGCACATGGACTCCCCACCACCAGCCTCTGGCACATACACATATATACATGCACACAAAATAAATAAATAACATGTAATTTTTACAAGAGAAAAGCAATTACAAATATTGAATTAGATGTGGAATCAATAGACCTTTGAAACAATTAAGTTAATATAGCCATGGAAATAATGAAGAGGAATCCCACATAATATTAACATTGTAATTATCTAGCAATCCCACTCTGGCTATGTAACCAAGCTAAATCAAATCCATATCCCAAAGAGAGGCCTGCTCTTCTGTGTTCCCTGTGGTACTGTGTACAATCTCCAACATAGGGATTCATCCTGTATGTTATATGTGGGCAAACAGATCAAGAAAATATAATACAGTGGGGTATTATTCAACCTCACAAATGAAAGAAAACTTGTTATTTGCAACAACAATGTGTGAACTTGGAAGATATAATGCTAAGTGAAATAAAGCAAGCATGTGAAAAACAAGCACAGTATCATCTCATATGTATGTGGAATCTAAAAACAATGAACTTGGGCTGGAGAGATGTCTCAGCAGTTAAGAGTCTGATCCTTGGGACCCATGTGGTAGAGAGAGAGAGCTGATTCATCCCAATTGTCCTCTAACCTCACATTAGAGGCATGCATACACACACAGAGCAGGGGCATGTATGCACATAGGCATGTATGTACACATGTAGACACATGCATAGGTACCATACATGCAGGTATGCACATATACCATAAGTAAAATGTAATGAAAATGTGAACTTAATTCTTTCGTTCTAATGAATGAGACAGTCCATTAAAATCCAGTGCTAATAGACATAGCCTCTAAATTGGATGATTTTTTTTTGTGTACCTACTATATACCAGACAATATATAGGAGATGAATATAAGCAACTGGGATACCACTCCCGTGGAGTGCCATGTCCATGCCAAAAGGTTGGTGTTGGAATCATGATTATTACAGAGCACATGTCCCAGGGCCCAGGGTTTTGTACTGGAGAAGTGAGCTACAGGGGGCTTTCTTGAGATCCCCCCAGGAGAAATGGAAACCAAATTTTGCTTTCTGGCATAGCCTTTTCTAGCTTTGTCTTCTAAGGGCTGAGGGTTGTATCTACAATAGGTTGCTAGATAGCCTTATTAATCAGCACTGTGTCTTGCCTTCTCTGATAAACCCCAAATGGAAATACACATAAAAATAGCAGTTCCTGTGCTTTAATATGACCAAAAGATAGTCAATGTGTGTGTGTGTGTGTGTTTTGTGTGGTGTGTATGTGTGTGTGTGTGTGTTGGGAGGCCTTGCTAGCTGGCCAGAGGTTGCAGTCAATCATGACCTGGCAGCTTTTTCCAAAGTATGATGACAAGGGACGCCCTCCCTCCCCAGTGAAACTTTATGTTCTCTACCTATACTTATCTAGAGAATGTCCCTAGGCCTGGAGGACTGACCTTATCTGAAAGCTATCTCTAAGCTTTAGTGTGATCCTTGGCACAGATTCCTGCTAGAAGCCTCCCCTGCTGCACTTACGGTAGCTAAGACTTATGCTAGGAGCCTTATGACAGGAGCAAGCCACTTAATGCAAATTAGGATTTGTTCCCAAGCCTTTATACTTCCTATATTCTGGAATAAGGTTGAGCTGATTCACTAACGTCTCTCCCATAGGGGCTGTCTCTGTCATGTTCAAAACCATACAAGGATCTCTGTTATCTCTGTTGTTACTTCTGCCCCTTTGTCCTCATGGACTGGTGGCCAACAGACCATGAAGACAAAGGGGAACCTCCTTGCGGTGTGTGTGTGTGTGTGTGTGTGTGTGTGTGTGTGTGTGTGTGTGTGTGTGTGTGTGTGTGTGTGTGTATGTGGAGATCAGAGGTTGACATCAGTTATCTACCTTAATCACTCTTGAGTTTATTTTTTGAGACAAGGTCTTTCACTGAACCTGAAACTTGGCCATCTGTCTAGATTGCCTGGTCAGGGAGCCCCAGCCATCCTCCTGTTTCTGCCTTCTCAGTATTGCAATCACAGACCTAAGATTGAATTTCTGTGAGGAGCTGGAAAGATAGAGGCCAGGTCTTCAAGGCTGTGGACAAATTCTCTTTACCAATGGAGCCATCTCTCCAGCTCTGTTCTGGTACCTTTAGATATGTAGATATGGCTATTTTGAGACATCAGAGTCTATCAAATAAGGCATTCAATGCTGAGTAATGATAATGTCTACCCACTAACAGAGAATAAATTCTTTAAACACACCAAAGGAAGTGTGTTCATCAACAATGAGGGGTCCTTCCCAGAAGCCCCTTTGAACCACATCCCTAGCCTGTTAATATCAAGTTTTGTGTACAGATTCTCGCCATTCCTATTGGCAGTCAGGAAAAGAACACAGTTCTTAATGAGTTCTCACAGTACTTCACAGCACACGTACGGGCATAGCTGTCCAACGGGAAATCTGCATTCAGAGGGATCCTACGAGATCCAGTAAACACCACGGAAGCCAAATCAAGCCAGTGACAGCAAACAAATGTTCTCTGGTCACCTGACTATGGGGCCGAGAGCAAGGTTAGTGTGATTGCCTTGTCATTGCTTCACTAGATCCTTGTCTGTTATAAACCTTAATGCCTGGTCCTTGGACTTCAGAAGTTTCCAAACCACTTGCACACACACACACACACACACACACACACACACAGAGAGAGAGAGAGAGAGAGAGAGAGAGAGAGAGAGAGATCACCCAGATCCCAGAGAATATGTTTACCACATGATCCAGTGAGACTACAGAAGAATCTAGACTGCTCTCTGGAACCACCTGCTGACAGTGACGGATGCTCTGCAGGCAGCCAGGCCATGTCTGCTGGGGGATGTATTCCTCAATGATGCTTAAGTGGACAGATAGAAGCCTAACAGACAAAGACTCTAGAAGGGGAAGCTGGTCTGTGGGTAAAATGAAATCAGTCTTGATCGCTGCCAATGGACAGCAGTTATGGGCTCCTGTGCACAATTTAAAGGTAATCTTGTAATTAAAAGAAAAAAAAATCGCCAGCTGAACCTAATGACAAGTGACATTCTGGCTTCCTTTTGATTGGATTCCAGCAGCTTTCCCCAGGTAGGTTAGCAGAAACGGCTTTCTTGGGTTCACAGAGGGTTGATTCAGGGATCCTCAGGGATAGCTTAAGTAGCCCTGGTTATCCCAACCCTGATTCGCAGTCGAGGCCAAGCATTCTGCTTTCTCTGCACATCCCCAGATATATTAGGCCTCGAAATGAAGCCGACAGGAAGGGAACATCTCCTTCCTCCTCCCTCATGCCCCAGGAGAGTTATCTATGGCGACCTCCTCGGACCCTGGCTGTACTTTAGAGTTATTGTTCTGAGGGAAGATTTTGTTAGTGTCTCCAATTCATTCCTCATAGTGCTCTCCTGTTTATTCTTGCTGGCAGCTAACTTGTAAAATTTTATTATGATTTTTTTCTTAGTGGGTGCCATAAAAGGGATCTTTAAACAATAATGAGGATTCTATTCATCAGCTTTAAGGACAGTTGCATGAATCCATATCAAGATGTGTGTCTACAGATGGGAGGTAAAGGAGTCACTACTCTCTTCTGGGGCTGGGGTTTGTATTCTAGCACCCTAGAGGCAGAGGGAGGGAGAGAGGGAAATGCAAGTCGGCAGTGGACACATAGTGATACAGGAGGAGTGGGTCCCTGTGCTAAGATCTGATCCTGTGATTTTTATTCCGGCAAGCACTTTATCCAAGGAGATTTTTAAAAATATATTTGTTTTATTTTACTAACATCTATGGATGGTTGGGAGCTGCCATGTGGATGCTGCAAATCAAAATCACGTCGTCTAGAAGAGCAAAAAGTGCTCTGAACTGCTAGCCTATGTAGTTTTTTTTTAATTGAAATATAACGTCTATAAAGTAATGCTCAAAACTCTTAAGTGTGAGGATAGAAAAAGTCTCTGGGGGGTGAACACACCGTGACACTAACCTCAGGGATGGAGGCTTTGAGATGGCCAGCACTTGCTCCGCACGAGCATGCTTTTTCCCACAGTTAAACTTAAAGCCTACACACGTGTGGTTAGCTCAGAGTCACCCAGAACACCCAGAATCACCGGAGACAGACTCAGACGCTGCTTCTGGCTTCTTCTCCTCTACATGGCATCTGCAGATGTGTCTGTGCTGTGTGTTCTGTGCCTGGTCTTCATTGTCTGGGCTCTGTGAGGTATGTCGTTCCGTTGCTAATAGGCACAGGGCTCTCTGTCTCTCTGTCTCTGTGTGTGTGTGTGTGTGTGTGTGTGTGTGTATACTCACAAATAAAAACATCACATGCTGGATTCTGGTAGCCACTCAAACACTTGCCCAGCTCTCCACCTCCCAGGGACACCCTATACAGTTAGAATGGCTATTCTGGAGCCGTGGGACTTCACTTAGGGCTTTACACTTTCATTATCAACTACATTTTTATGCACTTACCTGTCACAGAAAAGAAAAATCTGTCACAAAGTTAAAACAATAGTCATCTTGTCCTCTTCCACAACCCAAGTGTCCTTTACCTGTGTTCTGTCTCTTACTCTTCACTTGCTCCACACGAGCATGCTTTTTCCCACCATTAAACTTAAAGCCTACACACGTGTGGTTAGCTCAGAGTCACCCAGAACGGAATCACCGGAGACAGACTCAGACGCTGCTTCTGGCTTCTTCTCCTCTACATGGCATTTGCAGATGTGTCTGTGCTGCGTGTTCTGTTAAATAAACTATACCCAAACATATGTTTGCTTGCATATGTACTTGTATACATATGAGCTCTGAACATATCTTTATGATGAATCATAGAGAATCTCATATTCCACTTAGGCAAACTTGGTGTTCAATTTTTACCCATTCTACATTAGACCAAGTGACACTGAATATGTCGTTTGATATCTCTTGGCCTATTTACCTATCAGAGAAATTCCATAGTCTAGTGTTGTTTAACTATAGTATCATCTTAAGCTAAACAGCAGGGTCCAGTATTTAACAGCACTTGTCTCAGAGATGTTTGGTGTTCATCGACGGACGCTTATATGTCCCTGTCTTTCCAGTCCATGCTTTAGATGGGTTTAAACAGTGCCTTGTGTTTGTCTAGCAGGATTCCTGGTGGATAGAAAGAGGACTTCGTCTGGCCCAACAAGTCTCCTGTCTTCTCTCCTCCTCTGCTGCAGAACCCCGAGGCACAAGCTTAGGAGTTGCTGTGCTCTCAGAAGAAATGGAGTTCCTTAGGTATCTGAGTAACCATGAGCCACAGAAAATCCACCAACAAGCTGTGTATGTAGCAGAGCAAGAACGGGAAAGAGACCACTGCTCTATGCTAAGTCACTGATAGCTTCTAGGCCTACTGTCCCAATGTGCCATAGGCCCTCTGAATACAAACAAGGACTTAGCTGTACGAGTACAAGCTCCACTCCAAGGAAACCACTGTAAGTTCCCTTTGAAGACCTACATGACCCCAGTTCAACAGAGGCCTTCCACGTTGCCTAATTTGTGAATGGCCAACAAAGTCATTTCTTGCTGTGACCAAAGCAAACCCTCGGAAAGCAATCTTTGCCTGGAACATGTGAATGGGCCAATCTTTCTTCTCTACTGAAAACCCAGCGTCTGATTCCAAAATCGTGTCTGATATACCCCAAACACAGCACTCCCTTCCAAAGAGAAGGCCCTTCATGATTATTACTTCAGGAAAAAAAAATACACAATCCTCTCCCACCAGGTTCAAAGCCGGACTCATTGTTTTGTTCTTGCGAAGACTTTCTTCGAGTTCCCTGGTGTCTATGTGGCCTGTGAGCTTTCTCCTAATGATTAAACTCCTAGACATAATACAAAGAATGCTTAATAAGGCTTTTGTGTTATTTTCCAGTTGCCATAGAGACTGTTTAGTGTAGGCCTTTAAGTATGTGTAAATATGTATTTTGGACAGTGTTTAAGAGCACATATAATTTACCCAGCCCTAGCAGCTGCTTCAGAGTGTGACAGTTCAGTGCGGCACGGCGTATGGAAAGCATTTTATGGTATGTTATTTATAGTTATTTACTCGATGGCCTTCCAAGAGCGCCTTCCATTGTGCGGGGGCGGGGGCGGAAATAGGCATTTAGCCTTTTTTAACAATGAATGTCACTTACTCCATTGTGGCAGTTGATAGTCACAGGTCCCAGGAAGGCTGGTAAACACACAGTTGGTACAGTGTCAACTTGTAAAAGAAACCATGTTGACAGGGAAACACTGGGCAAACGCAGCTCCTGCCTCCCAGAGCTGAGCTCATTAGGGAAGTTGTTGACAGAGCTCCTCTGGCAGGATAGGAAGCCCCTGGAAAGAGGTCACTGTTTGCTTTGAAGCTATCCCCAAGGGCATAATAACACACAATAAAGGCAACAATAACTAATAACTATTAAGCAAAGTTGACTCTGGGCCACAGGCATGGAGCTGAATGTTCAATGCCCCAGTCTCGTTCCCTCCCAAAATCCTAACCCAGAGGGATAATAGAGCCTTTGAGTATCTTCGTTGGCTCAATAAGGAAACTGAGGCATGCAGATTGCTTGGCCTGCCAAACATCACCACACATGTGGAGTAGATCTAGGCCTTGTTCAGTTCAGTGTTTCCTCACATCTGTACTTTTAGGAACTCTGTCATATGATTCATGCTCTGCCAAGGACATCGTGAGCCACAACATGGAGGTTAGTTCTTGCTCAGCAAAGCATCTTCCGTACCTATAGCACACACATGGTCTCAAACACATAGAATGAGACTAGAGAGAGAATAAGACATGAACTGTGCTGCCCAGGCCCTCCATGCAAACATGGCTCATCCTTTAGTCCCTGCATTAAGGCAGACATTGGGCAGACTCTTCTGGACTCACTTTGCGCAGTTGAGGGACTGACTGGTCAGCATCAGCTGGCAGGTAGCAGGGCCAGCATTCCACACCAGATGAGGCATGACCCATAAAACCCTTCTTCATTAAGTATAGTTACATATACACGTAAGGTACTTTTTCTCAAAAGTGGGCAGATTTCCTTCCTAGGGAACATTTGAGCTGGAATCATGGTCCACATATGTTTGCCATGAGTCTCTTTGTGGGACACCAGTCCATTTTTTATTCGTTTGTTTGTTTTCTGTATTTTGGGGTTTTTTTGGCCATCATACTTGTTTATATTTTATCACCTACAGATACAAGCAGAGATCGGGCTCTTGCTTGAGTCTCAGTGGAAAGAGGGGGGGGTGAGTCCTTTAAAAATTGTTTCTGTGCATCAGAGCCTGAGCTAGGAAACTTCTTCTTTCCCCAGTTAATCCTCCCTAGATGTGGCCCTGAAGTTATACCCAGAGGTACATCTCTTCATTGACTCCAGATCTAATGGAGCTGACAATCAGGATGAACCACCACCGTTGGAAGTGTAAAGGGTGGGCCTCTGGTGAGACACAAACACAGCCTCCGATGAGATCTAGCTAAGTCTGGGGAAAGGCCACAGACACATGGTCTCTCCCTGGATGCCTGAGCTTCCTTAAATGAGGTAAAGGACCCATCCTGAAACCCATGGGACAGTTGCAGGCCTGATGGCCACTCAGAGCATCAAGATAGAGAAACTTTATACGAACCAGCCCACGTCCCTCCCATGTGAAATCATGAGAAACAGGAAGCATTCTCCTGTGAAATGTTACCTGATGTTTACCCACGTTCTTGACACTGGGGAAACAGCCGTAAGCAAGAAACAGGTGTTCTCACTGCCAAGTTTCAGTACAGACAGACAGACCAATGAAGTATACATAAGGCTCAGCTCAGCCCAGCTACTGAATTCACCAACAGGGAGGATGCGTCACTGATCCACCATGTTTACATGACTCAAAATGTTCTCCACAGACCAGCTTATTAAATGGGATCCCAGGCCTTCTTCTATACCTCTAAAGCACACCCGGTATTTGGGTGAAGTGCCAGAGGACCCACAGACAGCCTGAGTAGAGATGGAGCATCAGAGGCTTGAAAGCTTTCTGCCTAAAATGGGTTCTTTGGGAGTGTCCTACCAGACACACGGCAACTGTGCAACTGGCATGCATGTGGGGGTTCTCTCACTTCCTGTCATAGGCACCTTCAGAGAGATATAAAGGCCACCTCTGACCCTGCTGAGAGAGGCAAAGGGAAGCAAAGTCCAGGGTGCCTTGAGATAATTACAGTTCTCCTAATAATACATAAATAGGTCCAAGTCCCAGAGCACACAAGAACCAAGCAAAACATGTCAATATAAAGTCCAGCAAATAAAGCAATCAATTTAAAATAGATTTCTCTAGATTGCTAGCCTGCTTGGACTAAGCACCCTGCCTCTGGATTCCCATATTGTGTTTCCCCCTGCCCCAGCCATCAGTGTCTGTTCTTAAACTTCTTATGTGTGTGTGTGTGTGTGTGTGTGTGTGTGTGTGTGTGTGTGTGTGTGAGAGAGAGAGAGAGAGAGAGAGAGAGAGAGAATGTGCATATTGGGATGCACATATACATGTCTGCACATACACGTGGAGGTGTGAGGTTGACATCAGTTGTCTCCTTGGTTGCTCTCCACCTCTGTATTTGAGACAGAGTCTTTCACTGAGCCTGGAGCTCACTGCTTAGCTAGAAAGGCTTGTCATGGAGCCCTAAGGGTTATCCTGTCTCCCCAATACTGCACTTGCTGTGGGATAATGCTCTTGTATACTGTAAAGATTCGTCACTCACATTGGCTTAATAAAATGCTGACTGACCTGTAGCCAGGCAGGAAGTATAGGTGGGGCAACCAGAGTAGGAGAATTCTGGGAAGATGAAAGACAGAGTCAGTCATCAATCAGATGCAGAGGAAGTAAGATGAGAATGCCTTACTGAGAAAAGGTAGCAAGTCACATGGGTAAACATAGACAAGAATTATGGATTAATTTAAATTGTAAGGGCTAGTTAATAAAAATCCTGAGCTAATAGGCCAAACAGTTTATAATTAATATAAGCCTCTGTGTGTTTATTTGGGATTGAAAGGCTGTCAGAATGGGCAGGACAGAAATTTTCATCTACAAAAGGATTGTAGGTAAGTTCACCTTTTTCCTGTGTGCATCTGAAGTCCCCATGCTTTCACAGGAAGCACTTTATCAACTGAACCATCTCTCCAGGCCTTCTTCCCATTTTGGTGTAATTTCCTTGAGAGCATTCATTCCTGACAATGAAAAAAAAATTGGTTCCAGACCTTTAAAAATGCTCTGGAGCAGTTGCAAAAGGAGATCTCTGTATGAAATGCCTTGAAGAGACGAACAGCATGTGGAGATCTAAATCCCTTGCACAAACATAGGTTGAAATTTTCACCCCCTCTTGATTCTCTGACCTTTCTATCCATCCCCTTGGAAGACTCCCTAGTGTCTTCAGTGCCTGACCTCAGCAATTACCATTTGCTAACCCACTGGGTGGAGTCAGCCTGTTTTCTAAGACTTCCTAAAAGTTGACCAAGGACAAGAGAAGGCTATGGCTACCTTTCAATGGACCCTTTCCACACTGACTGGGCTCAACAAAGGACAAAACCAAATTCAACACAATAATAAAGAGTAAGTAGAGCTCTCTCTCTCCTGCATTTTGCATTTTCAGTATAAGGTCCATCCTGGACTTGATTGCTTCAGGAAAGCATCACATGGGAGAGTCCAGTTGAGAACATCAAAGTTTCCAAGCAAGTAATCAGTTGATACCAGAAAACGGGAGAGTTCTACCAAGCCCAGCTCAGCCAAGAGACAAGCTTATCTACTTACCGAGCTAAGTCAACAACACCTTAAAGGGTTGGGGGTGGGAATGTTTGTCATGGAACCATAGCTAACTGCTACTAGCCAGTGGGTAAACAATGGTGCCCTTCAGACAGCATCTGCCAAAGAGTGGATCTGGTTTCCCCCACAGGTTCCCATCTTGAATACTTGTGCCGTGATGGTGGTACTGAGGGAGAGGTGTTCTCTTTGTACAAATAGGACAGCTCTAAGCTTCTCTTTTGTTTGTCCGCACTTTCCTTCCTTTGCCTTGGCTGTCTCTCTCGTACAGTCTTCTAACCTAAGTTTCCTGCTCTTCCCAGCTTCCTCAGTTCCTCATCCGCCCCTGTCACCCTGTTCCCTAGTGCCCATGGCACTTCCAGGGTAGACTTCCTCTCTTGTTTCTGTCACCCAGCCTGCCTTGTACTTCCTGTCCCCTGTCACAGACAGCTGGGCCCCATCATGACAGCTAAAACAAACAGCTCTTCAAAACAATGAGGCAGATTGTGCCAACTGCTAGATGATCAAGCCAAAACACTCTTGCTGATTGGTGCAAAGGAGAAAGACTGCCCAGCTTGCCAAGCCTGAGGCCTCTGTGCGGACACAGAGACCCTGCAGGGGCCACATAGCTCTGGCATCCAACCAATGGTCCCCTACCCCACATCCCCTGGAACCAGAGGAGCAAGGTTGCTCAAACAGTAAAAACAGGTGGCTTGATCGTCGTCAGCTGTGAGCCACTGGGAGCGGTTCCAGACTTGGCTCTGATGAGGCTGAAACAGTTGAATCATTAAATGTTTAGAGATTGTGAAGCTGGCGCCCAGCCTTGTGTTTTCGGTAATATCAATTATTCCCATAGAATGCCACTACTGACAGGCCTGGAAGGGACTGAGACCCTGGAAGGTGCCACCAGCTCGCCGCTACTCTGACAGAACATCCTTGCCTGAGTACAGGACGGGGTAAGCGGTTTTGAGGAAGACACAAAGGACAGGGGTGGGTCTTCCCTGCCTGGAAAAGTGATGTCAAAGAATAGATGTGACCAGAGCCCTGAATGAGGCCTGGATACTGTCTTTCAGTAGCAGTGTAGGCAGGCACTTGAGAAGGACCTGCTTGTTGACAGACAGTCCTTGCTTGCAAATTCCTGCACCACTCTTCTTGTGTCTCTGGAAAGAGCAAGTAGGAGGGGTTTGTAGTTCTTGCCTGTGCATGTCTGTTCTGTCTCCAGCTAGGCATGGGACTCCTGATTGTGGATCTCCAGCCCAGACCCCTTCAATTCCAGAATGCCACCTCCACCCCCTGTCACCTTCTTCCAGTTTCCTTTATGATGGACCAGAAGGATTGAAGACTCTATGTAGTGGCATTTCATTTGTATTTTAATAAGTAAAGCTTGCCTGAGGATCAGAAAAGTAAAATAGCCACACTGGCCAGCTTGCAGACCAGGCCACAATGACACACACCTTTAATCCCAGTAGCCACACCAGTTTGCCATAGAAACCAGGCAGTAGTAGTGCATACCCTTAATCCCAGAACTAGAGAGGAGTATAAAATGGGAGGAGGCAGCTCTCAGTCTCAAACCCATTCTGAGGCTTCCTGCAGGCAGGATCATCATTTCAGGCTGAGGTCAAGGTAAGAGCCAGTGGCTGGCTGCTTTGCTTTCCTGGTCTTCAGGTTGAACCCCAATATCTGTCTCTGAGTTTTTATTAATTGCCTATCAACTTTATTCAGCGTACCTAACATTAAACTCCAGTTCTTCCCACCCAACCCCAACCCCTTTTTGGAAATGACGTCACCTAGCCTACTTTTAAAAAATACTTAAAGTCTGTTCAAGCACATAATCAAGTTTGTTCTCCTCTCCCTGATTTTATACAAAGAATCAGTATGATATATACAGTCAGCACCTCACTGATTCTTTGTGCTATGTGCCCAAGAAACTATCCTAACCCACTCTATAAGCTGATACCTTGTTTTCTGCAGCTGCACAGTGTTTCCATTTTTATCTATTCCTTACCTTAAACCAGCCCCAGGACAAAAGCCTCACTACCTCCAGTTCCCTCAACTTCCAAATGAATGCCTCCCAGAAGCCGATCAACCAGTTGCACCAATGCCCTCACTGCAGCTAGTCATCCTGGGAAGTAGTAGCCTCAGGGATAGGCTCTCACCTGAATAAAGATAAGAGCCACTAACTGGTGTTTCTCCCAAGTAGCTCTCCACACATTGGAGTGAGCCTTCCAAAAGCTTGCTGCAGGACCCTCTCCTTGCTCAGAACCCTTTAGTTACTCTGGATAAAGATGGCTCTCCTCTAAAAGGCCCACCAAGAATACTCCCATCTCCTTCATCCCGACCTTATCTACTGGAGATCCTTCTTGTACACTAGTCCTTTTTTCTAGAATATTCTTGGAGCTCTCTGTATTCTGTTCTCTAGCCACAATGTATTTTTTTATATTACTTTTGTGGAAGCAACACATTCACATGCATCATAAATTAAAACTCTGAAAGTGATGCCCACAAGGGTCTCCATCTCACTCTGACCCAGTTCCCCCTTGATCTTCGAGTCCCACACTGATGTGCCAAAAAGATGTTCAGAGCAATGTTACCTTCTCTCAGGTTTTCTACATGGAGCAGAACAACATACATATACATGTGCCTGGTTCTCTCTTTTTACTTAACATTATACCTAAAGTTTTGCCCCATTTTGGTTCACTCTAGTGCTTATTTTTGTATAGCTACATAGTATTCCATCCTATGAATAGAATACCCCACAATTTATGTAAATCACTCCTCCAACCTCAAAGTGATATGCAGTTTCTGTTTTTATATTTTCTATTTTAAATAATAAAACCAATAATGAAAATATGACTATTACGTGTTCCCATATAATGATAAAAAAAGTCCTAGACGTGAAATAGCTACATAAAAGTTTATGTGTTTATAATTAATGTTACTAAATTGTTATCCCATGAGTCTAAATGACAGTCTCGACTCATAAGAGCCTCTTTCCCCCAACCTTAGCAACATTAATCTTATAGGTAAAAAATGAACTGTCCCAGGTATACTAAGAACCATAAATACACCCCAGTTAGCAAGCGTGCACTTTTTGGCATTTGAACAGTACACCAACAAATTGAAACCACACTGCACATGGCCAGAGGCAGCTTCCCAGTGCAAAGTAGCCTTGGCCAGGTCCGCCAATGCCATTGTGAGCCTGTCTGTCAGAACAGTTAGGAAACTGTAGTGTCAGATGGAGGGAAGAGATTTTGTTTTGGGTATTTAACCCAGTTAGACTAAAGGAATGTTTGGGGGCAGGTGAATTAGTTGGTGCAAGAGGGGTCACTGGAGAGGAAGAGGGACCTGAAGGACATATGCAGGTGGGGCTTAGGGAAGAAGGGCGGTTCCATGCTATAAACATATGTGCAACCTCGTACTCAGTTACCGCTTCACAAACACGGGGTGACTAGAATACGAGATGGGAGCAGATGAGGGGTCCGGAATCAAAAAGTACAGAAGAACAAGACTAGCAGTTCAGACCACGCGGGTACAAACCACACGCCTAGCACCAGGTGTACAGTCTCATGAAAACCTCCTGGCCTCCCTCTGTGACTCAGTTTCTTCAGTGGTAATATAAAGGCTCTCTGATGTCACAGGGTCATGAGCAGGAGCAATCAAAGAGCTTTGAGGAACTGCACTGTCCCCTGCAGCCGCACTGTGCCCCATATGTTGGAGACACGTAAGAAGCGGTATTTGAAGTTGGGTCTTTGAAGATGACGTACACCTGTAATCCCAGCCCACTGGAGGCCGACACAAAAGAATATTGGGTTGGAGGGCAGCCTGGACTACATGCCCCAAGGACCCCTGTCTCAAAACAAAGCAAAAGTATCAAAATAAAAACGAAATACTATTTGCTGCTCCATGATATGGTGATGCCTAAGTGACTAGGGTTAGTTTCTGCTCAGTCATCATTGAGGGTCAGAAGGAGCTGAATATCAGCTGTTCTGTCAGAGGGCGACGCTAACAGGGAACTCACTTTTATAATGGTGGGGTAAAGTCATATAAATTGAATACATATACCCAAAGGACTCCTCAGCAAAAGTCCATTGTTTGCAACCTCAGCTTCTGCCAGGTCCAGGGGGTCCTAGGGAATGTCTGAGTTCTGTGGGTTTGTCTTTCTGAGGCAACTTTTATCTGGTTTTTCCCTGAGGCTTGGACACAGGCACCCCTTCACAGAGCACACAGACTCTTCTGCTTTGCCCTCTCTGCCCAGCCAGTACTCGGGACCAAGAGGAGAACCCACAGAGGCAGCTGAACCCCGCCTTTCCAGCTCTGGCTGTCTTGCCTCTAATTCACTGTGAAAGGGCCTCATCGCCACCCCCGTGAGGTCCTTAAATGTTTTATGAGCTCCCTGAAATGCTCAGATAATTAAAAACACTTTCTTAATTTAATAGCTTGGCTTAATGAAACCAGGATTTTATGTTTTCTTTGGAAAGGGGTGAGCATCCCAGTCACACTTATTAAATTTTTGAGACTGTGCCCAATTGTACCCAGGGACAGAGAGAAGCCATTGCTTCCAGGGGGGACAGGGGCTTTCCTGAGCCTGTGACAAGTCTTGAGCTTATTAGAGTTCATTATATTCAGGGAGCCTGAAGACCTAAATTAGCAATCATCGCGGATGACGTGGCAGGCTATTATTAAGGAGGCCACTTATTACAGAAACATGGAATTATCAATTAAAAAGTAGGCCTCCTAGGCCCCAAAGGTACTATTGGATTACCTGGGCCATTCCGGAACTCACTTCCAAGGCCATCGAGCAGAGCAGGACCCTCTGGGAGGCACTGCTCCTGTCAAGCTTAATGAACATGATCCCCTGAGAAAGGAAATGCCATCATTTAAACAAGTTGCACGCAAACGCGGTGGGTTTGGGAGGTATCCACCAGAGCCAAGCATCCCAGCCTGCAGTCATCACCCCAGCCTCCAGAAAAAAAAAAGAAAAAGAAAAAGAAAAAGAGGGGTTCTTTAGAGACGCTGTTAGCTTTTCCCCAGGTGTGGTCACATGGGAGAGTGGACTGTGCTGGAGTTTATAGTCAGAGACAGCAGGGAAGTGGACAACCCGCATGCAAAAGGAAATTCTGTAAACTTCTGCCCCATCCCACAAGGCAGCTCCCCACCAAGAGCTCAAAGCCAGTCTCTGCACAGAGAGATGGGCAGAGGTGGTCAATAAATGTTTCACTGTTTTCCTTGGGGAAAAAGTTGCTCGGTGTCACCCAACAGCCCTGGATTCAGGTGCAAATGTTGAATGGCCAGTTGAGTTCAATCACAGAGCATCTCTTTAGCTTCCCAGAGCTGTCTTGACTATGACGAAAAGAGAGGTTATGCTTCTCCCCGTGTGGCATTATGATCAATGTCTATTTGTCGATGCTGTTTTCGCCCTGCTAAGTATGTTTCCCAATCGTTCATTTGGAACTACATACTGAGGTACAGGGAAGATGGGCCAGTCAGGGATAGATGCTTCCCTTGCCAGCATAAGGACCTGAATTCGACACCCAGAGTCTACATAATATAAACAAAACTTGGAGTGTGGTGGCAAATGCTTGTGATTTCAGTATTGGGGAGGTGGAGATTGGTGGACCCTTGGGGCTCAGTGAAAAGTTAGCCTAGTCTACTTTGTGCGGCCTAAGGTAGTGAAAGACCTTGTAAAAAGAAAGAGGGGGAGGAAGGAAGGAAGGAAGAAAGGAAGGGAGGGAGGGAGGGAGGGAGGAAGGAAGGAAGGGAAAGAAGGGGGAGTGGGAGGGAGCAAAAGAGCCACAACCAAGCTGTCCTCTGTCCCCTACATGGACACATACACATGTGTATCTGCACACACGCAAACATGTACACATACACTTATCTACACATGCATATACTGGGTACCAACGGGGGATATTAGCCATGAGCAAAAAGGAATAGCATCTCTCCTCTAGAAACCTGACAAAGTCAATAACTACGTACATTAGGAGGCCAGAGCTGCAAGGAGAACACAGTAAGGTGTGAAAGGGTTGTGCTGTGATCTGAAACAGGCATTTCCCTTTTAAAGGAGGGACCATGTAGAAAATGCTACTGTTTGGGAGGTGAGTGCAGAGATTGGCTGCTCATTTAACACAGTTAGTGTAGTTAGTATTACAATAGTACTTTTGTGACCCCAGACATGAGAGTCACACGCAGCCTGGAAAAAAAAGAGCGAGCAGCGTTAATGACAGCTGTTTGAATACCTTAAATAACAGCAAACACTAGTAACATACCAAGAACATATAAAATTCTTTTTTCATCTCAGCTCTGCCACATGTCATGTGTCCTTAAAAAGGCCACTGGATTTTGGTGTCCAGAATAAAGATCATGGTCTCTTTCAGCAGTTTTTAATATTTAATAAGACCATGAATAGACTCCTTACTACATGGTGTCCTATGTTTGCTTGGGTATGGGACACTGATCTAGGGAGAAGGAACTGTCTATTTCTGCTGTTTCTTCATCCCCTCTCTTTCCCAGCTGTATGTTTGCATAACAATCCCTGCCTTTTCCAAGGGTGAGGCGCTAGGTCTTAAGGAAGCGATTTAATAGGCTTGTGTGGCCAGGAGAAGGCAAAATGAAGGCAGGTAGGCTTATGTGCTTCCATAAATCATGCAGATTTTAATTGGAAGTGGTCCTGTTTTCTATGGTAGGAAGGCAAGAAGACAGAGGCAGTTCATTACGCCCGTGTGTCAGCCTGATCAGGCGGGACTGGGAACGCGGAGAGAAGGCCAGTAGAGACTGCCCATCCATTACTGAGACTTCAGGAAATCAATTAGCTGTTGATGGAGGCTCATGAGGAATCCATACTGAGCTGTGCTCCTAAGCAGGGTGATTGGTGGACGCAAGGCTGCTGAATTGGAGGTGATTTTCCCAGCAAAAGGAAATACTCCAGTCTTCCTGGGTTCAGAAAGAGAGGAGAGGGAGGGAGGGAGGGAGGAAGGGAAGGAGGAAGGGAGGGAGGGAGAGTATGTATGTATGTGTGTGTGAGAGAGAGAAAGGGGGGAGCGAGGGAGGGGAGAGAATAAAGCTAACAAATGAACATTCTAGTCCAGATTCGTGGAGATCTTTGGGTGAAGAAACCAGTATCCCCTTGATCTGTTTCATCCCCTGCCTCCTGTTCCATCACAAATGGAATTGACAGTTGACACTAAGGAGAGGCACAGACCCACCCATTCTGACTTCGCTTTCATAGTATTAGTTTGCCACCAGCTTCCTTCAACCTTCCCCTCATTCATTCACATTTCTCCTCAAGAACACCAGCAACCACAGAGTCACTGTTTTCATATGCTCTGTTGGGCGGCCTATAATCATTCCATGGTCGATTAGTGATCGGAGTTAGAAGCTGAGGGAAAGCTCAGTGAACAGTTTATATATATATTAAAAAAAAGACTTGAATGCAATCTTTGCTCACACGTTAACAGGGCTCTAGACCACAAATCCCACATGATTCTAAAAGCAGAGGGTCATGTCATAGCATGGCAATACACACAGGGACTGGGTACTACAGACTCAGTATCCCGAAAGAGCTATTCTGTAGAAAGTGGAGATTTCTGATCTCAGTTTCACCATTCAATGTCTAAGCCACGTGACTTAAGCTAAGGTGTCTTCAATTTGATTATTTTAGGGGCACAAGTCATGACCTCCAGTATATTAAATATAGTTAGCATATTATTGATCTGTTAAAATCTTCACACATGTACTTCTTGTCTTAATGCATCACCAATGTCTACACTCACCTATGTTCCTAGGAACTATCTACAAGTAACCTGAGAACTGAAAATCCAGAAGCATTTTTGTAGACCACACATCTTTAGGGAAGACAGGTGTTGTATTTATATAACGAAGTGTTTTGTCTGGGTAGCTGTGTAACAATTCAAGATATTTTTTTAATAAGGAGAAAAATGGAGTACAGAAACCTAATTCTGCTTCTGAAGCAGGCTGATAAATCTCACCAAACATCTTGATCTTTTACACTATATTAAGGGAGCGTTTATGTGGTATAGCGTTTATGTGGTATAACACATCTGGGAGGTGTGTTCAGATATTGCTTTTCTGTCTTCCAAATAGTCCAATGGGAGCATCTCCTCATCGGAAAGTTCTGTGGGCATTATTCTAGATCAGAACTCTGTTCCAAAACTTGGTCTGGATTCACTGGAGATTGGACACTGTGTCCTTACATCCATCACTGTCAAGGCTTTGTCCACAGAAGGGTGAGACAAGGTTCTTGCGGATGAGTGATGAGCACATGGTCCTTCAACCCATTCATTCTCTGGACTTTTGGATACTTCAGAATTTCCCAGAATAAGGAGTCACTTGAAAGGAAGGGGCAATAAAACCTACAGGAAAACTATTGAAAGGTGTTCCCATAGATGCAGTAGTGACCACTGCCTCCCAGACCCCGAAGTCTAGAATTATTCTCCAGAAACTCCTTCTCGAGTGGCAGTGGTAGATAAGTTCTGGGGACTGCATATCCATTGCTCTCTCAAACCACAGTACTGAAGAAAGAAATCACAATGCAAAAGCATATGGAAAATCTTTATAGGAGTCATGACCACTCACCCTCTCCACCCCTCCCACTGAAGATTCCGGAAGAATCTGCCATCCATGAGCTGGAATCTCACAAGTTAGGCAAGACATTGAATCTATAATAGGTTCAGTCCCCAAATGTGGGAAACAAGTATCTCTTATTTAAGCCTCTGGTCTATGGAATTGGAAGGGAAGCCTGGACTTCCTGGAACAACACTAACACTTAACTTTAGACACACTGAAGGCAAGGATGGTGTTACCACCAAAGAGTTCTGAGAGTAAAGTCAAGTAAATGATATGTGTAAGCTGTGGGGTGCTAGGAAATTTTCCTAGAGAAGGTTGTTTATTGAATGTCCAAAGATGAGCATGGCTTTGAGACCCCCAAAGGAAGCTTAGCTAGCTCACAGGACAGCATACATACAGATGAAAAGAAGATGGGGGCTGGAGACATGACGCAGAGATTAAGAGCACTGGCTGCTCTTCTGGAGGTCCTGAGTTGGTAGCAATGTGAAGGAGTCCAAAGATCAACCCCAAAGTCATCGTACATACATACAAAAACAAACACACACACACATACACACACGATCCAAGATTCATTCACATGTGTGCCTCTGGGAAGGTTCTAAGACCATAGGACCTGCACGAGATCAAGCCAATTAACATTCTGGCATGGCGAGAGTCTCTAAAGCCACAACCTAGCAGAATAGCTATCGACTGTTGATGGCTGCTAGGGTAGGAGGAAAACCAGTTTTCTTGAAGGTTTTGGGCCCTGCTAATTCAGCCATGTTCCAATGAATGGCCCCACAGCCTTGTGTATATGGGCAGCATAAGTTGGACCAAGTGAGTTATTTAAAAGAAATAGAGGGTGTAGCATTGAAAGGAGACTGAGAAGCGAGGAATGGATCTGGGAGGAGATGGGGGTGAACAACATCAAAATTCGCTGTATGTATAAAACTCTTGAACAAATGACAAAATGTTGTATTTTTTAAAGAACAAGAAACTGAAAGAATATTATCCTATAGTGGATCTGCATGTAGTATATTCCTAAAATAATAAAGGATGTGAACAAAGGGGCAGCCATAGTAAACAAAATCAGATCTTAAGATACTCACCAAGTTTGAAGATTATTTCCTAAGAGAACAATAGCAGCCCACACTGAAAGAGATTATGACAGTTTCAAATGAAGGCGGTCTCGGCATCCCTCTATGTAATCAAAGGATGCTCAGAAAGCTACTGTAATACTCAGGTCAGAGAAAAGTAGAGTGTCAGAGGATGAAGCAGAGAACCCCTAAGGACAGAGCCCAGACTAAAAGGAGGACCATGAACCGTGGAATCACTCCTAGGGTAAATTAATAGACCAGCTTTGTGTAAGTAATGCTCAGTCCCTGGAGGAGGGAGGACTGGAGACAGGTGGCTGGCTCGGTTTCAGAATCACAACTGAGTAATGAGGGCTAAGTGCCTCGTTTCTTCCCCACTTTCAACAGTCCCATCTAGTGTCGCTCCCCTGCACTTAGCTCATCATTGTCTACTGAGTGTGAGGTTAGCATCTCAGCGGTAATCTCAAGTCTGTTTCTCTGCTTCAGGAAAAGTCTCGTTCAAAGTGTCCCATCCTGAGGGCCTCATCTGTTACTGGACAAGTTGCTGGTCATGAGCTATTTTATTCTGAGCCTCATGGATTAAGCTGAAGGAAGTCTGAGAGGAACAAGGTCTGATTTATTTATGATATGCAGGCAAATGCTTTCAGACAGAAAACAGAGTTCTGTGACTATACTACATGTATCAGACAACTACCTATGAGTGGGGCTGTTTGACTTTTGTAAGGGTAAGGATGTAGCCATGCCACACACTGGTGTACAGTCCTTGCATCCATTAAAACATGCTTGAAGTCTCAATGATTGCCTTAAGACCCTTATTAATCCTAGGAACCTAACACATTAAAAATAAACCTTACCCTCATGGGATTTACTTTCCCACAGAGAATTTGAAGAAGCAACATAGATGAGACAGTGTGAACAGGAGGCAGGATTGGAAGCGAAGGGCTCAGATGATGTTAAGGCATCATAGGAGATCACTATCACTGGTCACTTGGTACCCAAAGGTCACTGAAGAGAGGACCTCACCCGGGTCAGGAGAGTGTTAGAAGGAAGTACTGATAGAAGAATAACCTATGTGAGTTCAATTTAAGAACTGGGTTAGATTTGGGGCTTGGAGGGAGGGATTACAGGCATTAACAAGAATTAAATATCTATCTCTTGAACTGTTTCAAGGGCCTCAGCTAACCTTCCAAATAAATTCCTGAACCTTGAGTCTTGTTCTTGCCTGGTTTGGGGTAGTTCTGGGGGTAGAACCAAAAGTCTCATGCGTGTGACACAACCTCTCTACCACTTAGCTGCATCCCTACTCCAAAGACCAAAGGTTCTTTTTTTCAGTCATGTGATAACTATCTCTGTATACATTTAAACTACTTTTTTTCTTTTCTTTTAAAGAGTATATTTTGATAGGAGGGGGATGAAGGAAAGAAAGAAAGAAAGAAAGAAAGAAAGAAAGAAAGAAAGAAAGAAAGAAAGAAAGAAAGAAGAAAAGAGGGAAGGAAGAAAAGTAACATTGGTAAGTGGCAGTAAGAGTCCCTAGTGTGGGAGCAGGAAGACATGAATGGATTCAAGACAGATGAGCAAGCCAGTCAATCAATCTCCCATGCCTTGGGATTATTTTGATAGCTATGGAGAATAATATACAAAATGGCATATGGTGTATAAAGTAGCTACCATCTAACTAATATCTAGTAGATTATGGGTCCTCAAATACAGTTCCTTTTCCTCAACTCTTTAGTCCAAGCAGGAAGCTTTGGGTCTAGGCTCATGGGTACCTGCTGGAGGATATTAGGTATACATGACTAATGGTCAGTTTCTGCCATTAGGTTCATTGGATCAACATTTTATATGGAAAATGTTTTATTTAAACTCTGTTCATATGTATAAAGTTGGATTAACCAACTAAGTTAATGATGCATAATATCATCTCTACAAAGCACTCCCACACAGTGACAGAGTGAACAGACAGGGCCCAAGACATGTTAGTGCCAAGTTAACAGGCAAGGCCATTTTCGGATGTCCCATGGCACCCTGTCTGGCTGGAGGAGCACAGGAAATACATGCTAGGACCTCTGAGGTCTACCTGGGTCAGAGATGCCTCGACACACGTTTCAAGGCCACATTGTTCCCAGCATCAATTAGAACACAGAACAAATAGTTCATGAGACCCAGGTCAACAGTAAGGTCATCCTCCTCAGCCCATGTGGCAGCTGAATTATGAACCTTTCTCATGTACTCATCTGCAGCTCAGGATAAATTATCCTCCAGTCTTCCTCATTATTTTCATGGGGTTGACCTGTAACATGGCCTCTTAAAATCACATAGGGTTGTCACATTCAGACAAGAAGCAGCTGCAGAGAAAGTCTAAGGTCAAATCGGAAGCTGGGTGATCGGTTTCCTTGGCTACACAGAAGAAGGGAGGAGCCATTTGTAGAATGTGCCTTGATTACGCCTATGTGATGGCAAACTTGCTGGTTCTAAGGGAGGGAATGTGAACAAATACAATATAAGCATCAACGTTATAAATGAGCCTCTATCTGAAGGAAAGCGACTCAGTGAAAACCCAAAAGAACAAAGCAAATTTAGTTGTATCTCCCATCTATTCAGAGTGGAGTCATAGAAGATGGTTCCTATCCCAGTGATGGAAGAGCTTTGGCACGTTGGGCTAGACAGTGAAGAGTCACTGGTGTGGGGGGCTATGCTGTGTCCTGGTAGTGTCTGCGACCCTAAGTCAGTCTCCCTGTGTGGTCCTGTGTTGAGGGTGGTTATCAATTTAGGCAGTACTAAGAGCTGAGCTTCCTGAAATGGTTGGTTCAGGATGTTTTGCATTTGAGGTTGTTTTATATTTCTTAGTATTTGCGTATGCAAAACAAAGTCTTTTGGGATGTCACTGGAGTCAAAGCATGAGATTCATTTATGATTCAACCACACCTAGACACACTGCCTGAGGGTCATTTACACAGCTATACATACAGTTTTTTAAAAAAGAATTTTGTGCATAAAATAAAGTTCTATAAGTCTAGGATTTTCTGCCTATAGGTTCATGTCAGGACACAAAATATTATGTAACATTTAGGACTTCAGATTTGGGATTAGGTATTTAAGAGGTTCAGGTACAATGCCATGACTCAAAGAGTACCTGAAAGGGCTTTGCCTTTGATGGTCTGGACTTTATTCAACAAAGCTATTCTCAAGAGGGTCTGAACACTCAGAGTGGATACTATAAAAGCACAAGGAACCTACTAGGGCTTTCTAGTGGCCCCGTCTTAAAGACTATCACATCTTTAATTTGGATCTGGTGCTGGGCCCGCATAGTATAATGTCTCAGAGAACTCATTTTCTACTATTCCTCCCAGTCCCTTTCTAGACAGTGGTTAACTGGTAAAGACCCAGAAAAGAAGCTTGGGAGTAAATTATGAAGGTCACCATGGCCTGATGGGAAAAGATACACACTGAAGTCTTCTCACTTAAGCCTCTGGCTCTAAGAAATGGAAAGGGAAGATTAGAATTGTATAGCTGTGGGGTCTACCATTGTTCTCAAGGACACAGAAGGGGGCAGAATGAATTTGGAGGATGACTCTTTTGTGCCCTCAGGAGTTTCCCCAATCTCCTTTCTTTGCCTGTCTAGGTCACCCTTCTTTACTACTCTGCTCTAATCTCCCTTATTAGTTAATATGATTGAAATTCTACCTACACTTAAATACTCCAGAAGCCAGACAGCCAGAAACTAGGTGTCTTACCATCTACCTATATTCCTAGGAAGGGGATTTTAGTGTTTGAGAGTCACATCACATCTTTATTCTATTCCATCACAGCCAAGGACATAATTTTGCTGCAAGGTGCACAGAGTGTATAGACAGGACATCTCCTAAGACAAATATCAAGCATCTTACACTATTGATGGATAGCTTGTAGATGATACTAATGGCTGGTTCGAACTTATCTTTTGAAACCCCCTTCCTTCCTCTATATCGTCAGAAGTAACTGAAAAGGCACCCAGGTATGCCAGCAAAGCAGTCAGAACACCCTGTCCTAAAGAAGTTAATGAAGGTGGGAAACTCAGAACTTGAAATCAGACAATTTATCTCCATGCCAAAATCTTGCTTGACAGTTTTCTGAAGTGTGCTTCCTACAGTAGCCTCCTCCTCAATATCTCAGGTGCTCAGTGGCCTAATTCTTTGACATTCCAACTGGGTATTAGATCCTCCCTCTAGACCAGTGCCTGTCATACTGTCAAAAACTTGAACCCCTAAATTTAACCTTACCTCTGGAAAATTGCTATTGTTGTGATGAAACAATCTGACCAAAGAAACGTGGGGAGGAAAGGATTTGGGAACTTATACATTCATAGCCCTGTCCATCGAAGGAAGTCAGGACAGGAGCTCAAAAAGTCAGGAACTCGGAGGCAGGAGCTGATACAGAGGTCATAGAAGGGTTACTCTTAATGATTTTCTTTCCCTGGCTTGCAAAGTCTGCTTTCTTATAGAACCCAGGACCACCATCCCAGGGATGGTACCACTATCAATGGGCTGGGCCTTCTCCACATCAATCACTAAGAAAATGCTCCACAGGCTTACCCAGTCTTATAGGGGTGTTTTCTTAATTGGGGGTTCTGTCCTCTCAAATGACTTTACTTTGTGTCAAGTTTAAAACTATCCACACAACTGACCCCTTGTTAAGTTGACACATAAGCACATCACTGTTAAGCCACAACCTTTCCCTTCTTGTTCACCCCCAAGATCACACATTCATATCAACATCATAAGATAAAACATTTTACAAACTTAAAAAGTCCCAGGGTCTTTACAAATTCAAACACTTTAAAATTTTTTCTTTAAAAATCCAAAATCTCATTTAAAACCTAAAAAAAATCTCTTTTAAAATTCATTCTCTCAACTGCGGGCTCTTGTAAAAGCAAAAATAAATTAAATACTTCCTTACTTCAGGAGGGAAGAACCAGGGTACAGTGACAATCAAATCAAAACAAAATCCAACTTCATAGTAAATCACTCAGTGTCCAGTATCTGGGATTCACTCATGATCTTCTGGGCTCCTCCAAGGGGCTTGGCTCACTTCTCTGGCTCTGATGTCTGCAGCACACACAGCTTGTCTTCTAGACTCAGGCCAACTCTCTCCACAGTTGGTGCGGTTCATGGTGGGCATCCTGTGGTACTGGCATCTCCAAAATTCTGAGGCTTTCTATTGTACCTAGACTGCACTTTCACCAATAGCCTCTCCTGGGCTCGCTTTGTGGTACAAAACCTCAGCTTTCCCCCTGGCACCTTCAGTCCTGGGGCTTGGACGCACCTTCACCTGTGGTCTCTCCTGGCCAAACACAGTGCCAATAGCTCCGATAATCCCAATAAGTAGTTCTGTTTTTGAAGATGGAAGCTGGTGGTCTTGACCTCACTTCCATCAAACTCTTCTTCTTCATTCACGCCATCAAGGTTTGTCCTTTTTTAGTGAACTGTAACGGCAATGGAGTCAGACCCTCATTTCCAGTCCCTAGTCTATCAGCTGTGTGACCAGGAAAAAGCTATTAAAACTCTAAGGTTCTGAAGGGCCACAATGAAGATTGTGGGAAAAGTAAAATAAACAGCATTCAAATCATGCAACATGCTTAAAGAGATGTTTGGTAGCAAATAGTATCTGCTTGTCACCATCAGTACTGTGTCTATCACCATCAGCATTACCCCCATTATCCCTATCATCGCCAGCCTAACTATTATCGCTATCGTCATCAAACATCATAACAATCACCAAGATAGTTAATAATATAATCAAACAAATAAGTTCCCAATTTCTCTCTCTCCCACTTCTCTACAGCCCCATTGAACATACTTCTTTAATAAATGACCAGAAGAAATGGATAAAATGTTGCCTTATTAGTGAGCCCTCATCCAAGTCTCCTCCCAAGAGTCGTGAATAAATGCATCTTAAAAACAATGTCCTCTTCTCCAAACATAGTAGCTAGGTCACCCTGAGACCTGGCCTGGAGCTGCCCACACTGAAGCCCAAAGACATAGGACACAGGACCCTGGGGCAGGGAGCTAAGCTACTGCACTCAGTGTGGCTCTACCGGCTCTCCTGGGGAAGGGATATGACAGCCTTATGGTTCAATTGAAATAGAACATCATCAGAGAGATAAGGGCAACAATGTCCCTCTACGAAGTGATAAATTACTGTCACATTATTTCCCTTTATTTATATACGTCTGTCTTTATTGAATTTAGTGGGAGATAAATAAACAATCTGCCAAGCGTCTGGTTAATATTACTTCTCACTAACTTGTTTTAGGCCTAACCAGACTCCTACTGATAACATCACCCGAGCTTTTCAGGAGGGAGAGCCATAACATTTGTTTCTGACAAGAACCCTCTGCTTGTCTTATCTGTTTCATTTGTGAGGCCACTGACCCCAGCGTCTCTGGTTAAAATGAACTTTTCCAAGCAGGGAGACATTCTTGAACTTGACTCTGGCCACACAGTGAGGCTGGAAGCCCTAGCTACCCATCGGAGGAACTGTTGTCACAGTCAGCCAGCCTTCATGCTCCCTGATAGCCTCCAGGAGACACTGAGGAGCATGCTGTCGAAAATGCATCAAGCTAAAAATTCGGTTTTCTAATCTGAATTTTTCTCTCTGGTCTAAATACTGTTTCTTTTCCCTTGAATCACGGCACTTAAAAATTGAGACAACTTTTTGTGCAATCTAGACTGGCCTTGAACTTGTTATGTGGCCCAGGCCGGTTATACACTCAAATTCTTCCTGCCTCAGTCTTCTGGGTCGTGGAATTACAGTCAATCATGTACCACCGCTCCCAGCAATAAAGATAACTGTTGCTATTATGGTGGTAATTATAATGCAAAGAAATGCTGAGACAGGTTGTTTTAAAAATATACAACTGAACTGTAGCAATGAGAGTAAACTTAAGCTACAATTATAAAAATAAACCTCAAACCTACAACATACCATCAGAAGGCTGTAAGCGTGGTGCTTAGGTGGCATACAACATATATCACAGAGTGAATGAATGAACAAGGGAGGGACCTATGCATAAACGGAAGCATCATAGTGCTGTGGAGAAGTTTAGTTTAATTTAAATTCTATTTTAATATAATCTGTAGGGGAAAACCCTTAATCTCTCCATCTGTTAATTTCACTTACACAATATGAGAAACGTCTCAAGTATTGTGATAGAAATAATGAGCCAACGAATCTGGAAGGCTGCTTACTTTGAAACTCTTTAATATCATAGACTCTTTTTGTGCCTTCTGATGACAAAGTGAGCTTAACATAAAATCCACACATCCCAACTCTATCACTCTGGACAGAATACTTAGGTGACCATGGTGATGATGATGATGGTAGTGATGTCGATGATGATTTTGGTGGTGATGATTGCAATGATGATGGTGATGGCTATGATGCTGAAAATAATGGTGGTGATGATGTTGGTGATTGCAGTAATGAGGGTAACGGTAATAGTGATAATGGCGATGGTGATTATGGTAATGGTGGTGATGGTGATGACTGTAACGGTGACAAGTTCCAAACTCCCAGTGATTCAGAATAACGAAGACTGATTTTTCATCAGATGCCCATTGCCAGCTGGCCTGGTTCATGCCAGGTGCCATCATGCCCAGCTTATGTCACCTATCCTCTTGAAGCCTGGGTTGATACAGAAGTTCTGACTGGGATGGTACCAGTGTCACAGCAAAATGTAAAAGTCAGCTTAGCAAAGCATGATCCGGATGGCGAAGCTTCTGCTGGGAAGAGGCAGCAGTCCT
Organism: Ondatra zibethicus; assembly: GCA_004026605.1. Taxonomy (NCBI): domain Eukaryota; kingdom Metazoa; phylum Chordata; class Mammalia; order Rodentia; family Cricetidae; genus Ondatra; species Ondatra zibethicus. The sequence goes on along the minus strand of PVIU01007192.1, from coordinate 169 downwards.
GCTACCTGGCTCCCAAGTCAAAGCTCCACCATGAGTTAAAGCATGCCCCTGGGGGAAGGCCAGTGATGTCTGCAACAATCCTCTACTCCAGCACAGTGACGCTAGAGGTGATCCTGCAAGATCTAAACCAGTTTCCACGCTGTGTGCCTTGTCCTCCCCCCCCCCCCCC
>PVIU01007191.1:79449-94171 GCA_004026605.1 Ondatra zibethicus | reverse complement strand
CTCAGCCCGGGTGGGCCGAGCCCAGGTGCAGCCGGGACAGGGTCCAGATGAATCCGCGGAGGCTGGTTGGGCGAGGCTCTCGGTCCCAAAGGCAGGCCTACTGAGGGTTGCCAGCTCCTCTCTGCTCGGCTCCGTGGGACAAAGGAGGCCCCCTAGCAGGGGACTCGCCCTTCCCCCAAGGCCTCAGCCCGGGTGGGCCGAGCCCAGGTGCAGCCGGGACAGGGTCCAGATGAATCCGTGGAGGCTGGTTGGGCGAGGTTCTCGGTCCCAAAGGCAGGCCTACTCAGTTAAAAAGTTTTAAATCATAATTACAAGGAAAGTGAATGAGAGCCAAGAGAATATGGACAGGCATTCCAACTAAATTAGAGAAGCAAATTATGTTGGTCATAGAAATTCAGCAAATAGAAATAATGAAACAGAAGTGATGAAGAACTCAGTGTAATATCTTAGATATGAAGCATCGTAGAAATACATTCATGTACTGAATACTTGATTCCTAGTTCCAGAGAAGTAGGGATTAGCAGGACATAGTGTGTCTCTTGAGACATATACTCCTGGTCTCTTCTCTCTGCTTACTAGTTGGCCATGGCATGAAAAACTTGTCTCCACCACACACACCTGCTGCCATAATGTCCTATCCAAGGACCTGAAACCATGTAGTAACTATGGGTTGACTTGACAGTCACATGACAAATAAATTCTTCCTTTCTCGAGTTAAGAAAAATAACTACCACCCTCAGTAAGTCAAAAAATACTGTTGAAAACTTTACAAGATAGTAGGAAAAAAATCTCAAGAAACAATTTCTTAGGAAATTTGCATAAATGAGCAAAAAAAAATCTTTTGAAATATCCTAGTCAAACAAATGAAGAAAAGAAGAAAAAACCTCTACAACTCTTGTGACACTACCAAAAAGTGTTTGTTTGTGTGTGTGTGTTTGTGAGTGTGCATAAGTGTGTGTCAGTGTCTGTGTCTGTTATGTCTGTGTGTTTTGGGGCTATCTGTAGGAAAAACAATGTGGATGAAATGGGAAATGTGTTTGATGCAACATCATTAATCTTTGGAAAGATTGAAATTTAGGCAAAATAGTCCCCAGGATTCCAAACAGGCACAACCAGTACAGAACCCTTGCATAGCATACTGTCATCAAAGATTCTAAAGTACAAGATAAATAGAAATTTTAGAACATGGAAAGTAATGTTTTAAATCATATTTAATGCCAACCATATTAGACTAATATCAAATTTTACAGCAGAAATTTGAGAGTAGAATTATTTGTACAAAAATCTAAAGCAACAACAATGAAAAGATATCAAACAAAACTGTTATTTAGAAATAGAGAAAAAGATGAATTCCAAGGCATACAAAAATGAGGGAATTAAACACTAGACTAGACTCAAGAAAGGGGCTTAGAGGGGTCATTCATGAAGAAGGGGAGGAAAGAAACATCACAACCTAAAATTGCTTGAAAGTATGAGAAACACTAGAGAAGCAGAAACACAAAAGAGACAAAGAAATGGATCTGAAACTGCTAAATCACCATGCTGAAGAGCAAAAGAAAAAGAACAAATGATAATGAAATTGCATAGATTTTTTTTAATCCTATTATATTAAGAGCAAATCCCATATAGTTACTTATTGTTATCATAAAACACCGAATCACAGAAATTTATAAAAGGGTTTATTTAAGCTTCTGGTCCCAGAGTGTTAGAGTTCATGATGGTAGAGTGGAGGCATTGTGAAAGGAACAGAAAAACTGAGGATTCACATCTTAAACTTCAAGTACAAAACAGAGGAGATAAACTAGAAATGGTGAGAGTCTTTCAACTCTTGAAGTCTGCCTCCAGTGACATACTTCCTCTTATCTAGCAATGCCTAACCTCTTAAGCCTCCCAAAACAGTACCATCAACAGGTAGGCAAGCACTAAAATGCATGAGAATATGTGATGCAATTCTTGTCCAAAGTAATTACACCCGATATCAAAAAACACAGATTGTCAACATGGATTGAAAAAGAAAAGTGATATGTTCCAAACACACACACACACACATACACACACACACACACACACACACACACACACACACACACACATGATACCATGCACAAATGCTCAAACACAAGAGAGAAAGAGACATATGCACACATACATACATAAAGACAGAAAGACAGACACAATCTTTTATTACTCACTGATACATACAGACAAAAGTGATCAAAAGGTAATAATGCAGAAAACTGTTAGGTAAATGTGTGCGCAGAATTAGCTGTTTCTACATAAAACAAAATAGGACTTGGGATAACAACATTAAGAAGAGATGAAGGACATTATGTAATAATCTTTGAGAAATTCAATAAGAAGACATAATAATTATAAACATATAGATAATGCTGTAGCAATCAATTTCATAAAACATACCAAAACATGTGGAGTACAACAGAATAAACCATAAGAAGATGGCATACAACAATAAGCATCTACAAAAAATAGAAAGATTTCAAACGAACAACTTAAGGATGCACTTCAAGGTCATAGAAAAAAGAAAACAAAACAATCCCAAAATTAGTAGAAGAAATTGAGGAGAGCCAAAAAATACATAACAAAGGCAAAAAGATAAGCTAGGTGTGATAACACACAGCTATAATTCCACAGTTATTGGAAGCACACGGAGACATGTAGAGATTTTTCCAGTAAGTCTGGGACACACAGTGAAACCTGTCTCAAAAATGATGATGATGAGGATGATGATGATTGCAACCAACAGTATAAAGAGTATGACATTTTTGAAAAATGAGTGGAAAGAAATAAAACATAGCAGCTGATAACACAGGAACATGAGGGACCACCAACATAACTCTGCATCTGTCCTCTAGATTCTCCTCTTGCTGTGATAAAATATCCTGACAAAAAGCAGCTTGGGGAGCTCACATTCCCTGGTCACAGACCACGGGAACAGGGAAGTCAAGATGGCGGGGAACCCAAACACCTAGTTCTACCACGTTCTCAGTCAAAGGCCAGCTGAAATTAATATATTCGTGTTTGCTTTCTTGCTGGTGCTCACCCTGATGTCTCCACACATATACAAGAGTCTCTTGCTTAGGAATGGCACTGCCCACAGTGACTGCATCTTCTCATGCCTCTTAACTTAGTTAAGATTGCATAGGCAGTGACATTCTGAATTGGCCTCTAATATTCCCAGAAAGAAATGGTTAAAGAGGAAGAGGCCATAAATTTTTGAAGGGGGGGATTCAGACAGGCATGAGTAGGAGGGAGTTGAAAATGATGAGATCATATTTAATTTAAAAGCTCTTAAGGCAAGAATGTGGCTGGTGAGATTTCTCAGCAAGTAAATCTGTTTGCCATGCAAGCCTGGCTACCTGAGTTTGATTTTTTCAAACCCAGATAAAGGTGGGAGGAGAGCAGTGATTTTACAATATACAGCCACACACTCACTTCATGCATGTATGTTGCAATGAGAGGGGTCCCTTTGTTTGTCCCAGCTGCCCAGCTAGCTTACAACTGAAATAACCACACAGAAACTATATTAATTAAAACACTGCTTGGCCATTAGCTCTAACTTCTTATTGGCTAATTCTTACATCTTAATTTAACCCATTTCCATTAATCTGTGTATCACCATGTGTCTGTGGCCTACCAGCAAGATTCTAACCAGCGTGAGTCTCAGGCAGAAGATCCATGGTGTCTCCCACTCTGCCCTTCTTCCCAGCATTCAGTTCTGTCTTCTCCACCTACCTAAGTTTTGCCCTATCAGGCCCAAAGCAGTTTCTTTATTCATTAACCAATGAAAGCAACACATGAACAGAAGAACCTCTTACACCACATATGAACACAACAATGATGAAAAATTAAATCTAAATTCAGAATTAGTCAAAATTGCCTAAAATGGAAAAGTGAAATAATTAACACAGTAAGAATACCTCCAACAGGAGAAGGAAAATTCTTTGGCAGTTATTCAGTTGAGTATTAATAGCCAGAATCTTTAAGAAAAGGAGAAAATATAAACCCAAAGAACACATAATCCAATTCATGAACAAAACATAAGTGAAGAAACATTTTCCAGATGAAGACTAGAAATGCCCAAATACATACATGATGAGGTGTTCAACATCCTTGAACACCACAAAAATATTAACCAAGACTGTACTGAGAGTCCACATTATCCCACTCAGAATGGTTATCACCAAGGAAAGTAAGCAGCAAACATTGGTAAGGATACAAGAGTAGAGAATCTGTATGTGTTAGAGGCAAGAATGTAATTCATTTAAAAATAGAACTGTCATATACTCCACATAGAACACTGCTGGGTATATACCTAAAAAACTTCATCCTCTTACTATATAGATACCTGCCCATCTATATAACCCTTGTATATTGGGCATCTTCAATGCCCTAAGGACCTCCTATAGGAGCCCACTGTGTATAGGTTTTGGCCTCTGCACCAGTGCCAATTCCTTAACACATGGCACTTGGACTAAAGCATAGCCCATAACAATAGGCAGCCACACTAGAAACTGATTTTCTACTACTAGGCAGCTGGCCTTTGAAAGTAAAAGGTGTACACCCAGGTTAGGGAATTAGGGAACCAAACAGCTTGTCACTACTCTGTTAAAGCTGAAAACATATGTCAGGGAAAGGGGTCAGCCCACTGGAAAAAAAGATACCCATTGGAAGAGGTCACCAGTAGCATATTACACAACATGAATTCAAATAACACCAAAACGCTTCTCACACCATGATGGCATAATTTCACATTATAGGGTCAGAAGCACTTTGTATTATTACCTTGTCCACTGGAACATTCAGAGTGATCCCCTCATTGTCAATTAGCAACGGAAAGTACCTCCCAAAGGGCCAAGGCAGCACTTCTCATCAATTTCCTACCATTGACAATATCCTCCTAAACTATTTTTTTTCTCTGATTTCCAAACAGCAAAATGGAAAAAAAACCTGTGTGTTAGAACATTGATTTAGTGCCACGCTCTTCTTGCCTTGGCATCATTGCTTGTTAAAATGTGTAGGTTAAAAATCCATTCTTGGCCCTTGATATGGGTTATGACCGTGTGGCTTGTTGACATCACTGAGAGGTGGAGACAAATGACACACTTCTGTGGACCATGCTTCCTTCTGATAATCCCGTCTTCCTCACAAGGAGAAAATAACCCCTTAACCTCTGATCCAAGAAAGAGCAAAAATACAGGAAACAGAGTCAGCTTGGGCAGTCAGGAAAGGAGCTCCGGATGCAGAAGCAAGCATGCATATGGTCCCATGAGCAGAAGAAATGCTAATTTCATAACCACTGAGTTTTCAGAATGTTGTACACCATTGTGCTACAAAGATTTCATTAATCAAATATTCAAGTGAACAATCTTTAAACTCTGGCTGAGGCTCATGAAGCAGAAGTAGATGCTTATTGATAAAAAGCAACTCAATCCTTCTAGCTGCTATAAAGCAATTGTTGCTACAATACTTTAATCTTGCCTGGTTTTATTGTTTCAAATGCCTTTGTTGTTACCTAATATGAGTGGAATATCTATTATGTAGCAATGTGCAAAGTATGCAAAAGGTTGGATTTCACAGTGATGGATATGCTTTTAAAATAGAAAACCAAGTACCTTGACCTGATACATTTCTTTCTTGCTACAGCAAGTAAAGACACCATGGGAAATCAAAGACCTGCATGTGCTCTTGGGAGTCAAATGTAGAAACTCATTTTTCTTTACAATTAAAAACCTTTAGGATATCAGGAGACTCTTAGAATCTACAATAATGTCTAGGACATTTCAAATGTCTTTAATCTTGGCTTCCATGCCTCATATTATCAAGATTAGAAAATGCCTGAAAGAAATTAATTCTTCTTTACCTACCATGCATCATATAAAATGCAGTGGTATGTTTGTGTACGAGTACAGGACTAGCTAGTGGACTCTAAAAGCCTCTTGATGAGCCACTCTAATGTCTGTTGCTGTCTATATCAGTACACAGTGATGGATATTTACATCACTCAGGAAACACATTTAAATAGTATATGCAAATGACCCAAGAAAATGAAACTATTTGTTCAGCTTCTCCTGAATTAAGACTGTGATGTCACCACAGAGATTAAAATAATTTGTTCCACCCTCATCTTTCATCCTCTTCTGATTAAGAACGCCACCATGCTAGCACCTTCAACAGTAACGCTCATGGACCACTGTGTTAAGTTGGAGGTAAACTCCTTGACGCACAGACATGCATACACACAGTATTACATAAGTTGCTGCTAGGTGAATCCCTACATGTTCTCTTATGTGTGCAATACCCCTGTTGATACTGTATGCTAATCTTTGTCATGTATAGATATGTCTATATTTAGATCAAGCATGCTCAAGAAGCTCGGACAACTTCATGCGACATCTGCAAGCAATGAGTGTTTCCATTCCTTTAACTGGCCCCATGCCGTCCTTTCTTCCTCTCCAGTGCCTACTCCAGTAACTAAGAAGGTAATTGAATTTATCTCCCTCCTACATGAGCCAAATGGTTTCAATGATTCAGATGCTTGGTTGAAAACACTTGATGTAAACATATGGGATATGAAAAACAACTACAGTAACCAGAGACATTACAGACAGTATGGTTTTCTATATTTTCTATATTTTCAGTGTTCCTCAGGTACTGGCCCTTCTAGGGAGGGCTTGATTGCTTTATAAAGATATATACGTAGCATCTAGACACCATAAAATCATTCTTTGTATTTGGTACTTTTATTTTGAGTTGTTATTGGTAACAAACTTAAAAGAGAGCAAGAACTGGATTTTAAAACCTTCATCTTTCTACTCTGGGCAAATTCTTAAATCACCCAGTAACTTTCATTAAGCTTTAGTGAATAATTTGTAGACGTCAGTCCACCCATTCCTCCAGCTTATCTCCTTCTGAGATTTGCTGCTGCTAGTACTGAATCTTCAGGTGGTGGTGCTGCTGCTGGTGGCCTCGTGTGTGTGTGTGTGTGTGTGTGTGTGTGTGTGTGTGTGTGTGTGTACCTGTAATTTTTCTCTATTCTTGACATTTTTGTTCACATATACAGTGAAATATGATTATATAAAAAGAGAATGCAAAGAATGAGAACAAGTTAAATTATTTTTATCTATGTGACCCCCAGAGAATCTCAATTCAGAAGACATCTGAAAGAAATAGATTCATTTTCTTTGTTCATTTATGCATAATATTAAAAATGTGTTTTTCTGAGCTATGAGATTATTAGTGGGTACATACTAATATAGACAGAAAGAGCCAATAGGTTGTTTCATCAAGAGATTTTTAGACTCTACTAATTAGTCTAGTGCTAAGGATAGAGATACATACTAAGGATAGTATACATACTAAATAGTAATTTATTTACTTGCTTTATATGCTTGCTGGACTTGATAGTAGGAAGTCAAGATCAAAGTAATTTCAATGAACTGGTTGTAACTGTAATTTCACATAATCTCTTGATGTTACAAGCATTTTCAGCCTTTAGAAAACTTAGATTCCTCGATCTTTGGTCTCTGTGGTGTCTCTGAGGCTGTGACAGTTTTCCACTTCTGCTCCCAAGGCAGCCATTAGTGTTTCCAGAAGCCAGCAACCTACATGCATCATACATTTTTTTCCACTTAGATTTTTGAAGATACAAACATGGATCTTGTACCTTCATAAAAGTAGATTTTTGTGTGAAATTCGTTTTAAAACATCAGAAAGACTCACAATTATCACAAAATTTCCCAGAAGTGAATTGATAGATTCCGAAGGGGCATAGTTAGGAAGTGTCCACACAGCCTAAAGTCACTAGGCAGCCAAGACTCTGAAAATGGCTACTGCTTATTAAAACATCCTGACTTACAGGGCACTCTCCCAGCACTGTACCCCACTCCCAACTTACAAGGGGGTATTGCTTTTCAACTACCATTGTACCGAAAAGGAAACTGACACTCTCAGAGGTACACTCACCCAAATAAGTCACATCCTAAAGTGTCATAGCAGAGCGTTGACCGTATCCACCCCAGAGGTCTAAATCAACTCTTTCAACCAGTTCTTGACATAAATGATGTCCTTCAAATCTATCCTTTCTGATTTCTGGCTCAGAGGTAAAAGCTCTAACAGTGTGGCCCAGGAGACCACGCTTCCCTGCGCACATGCTCTGCTGTATCAGCAAGCAAGACTCTTAATCCTCACCAAGCAGTGTGTATGAGCGTATTTCAGGCATTAGCCTTCTTCGTGAGCAGAACGGGAGAGCAAAGCATAGACAGCGTGAGCTGGTCCTCCTCACAGAGGCCAGACTGAGGTCTGAGCACGGAGTCTTGTCTTTCCGAATTTCCTCTGTATCACTTAATGTTTTCCCCTCACTTTTCTCTTAGGAAAGCAAAGAAAGCAGTCCATCCTTAATGGATCCTGACGCACTGCCTTGTAGAAAAGTGGAATGCCATAGGGCAGGGCATAAGGTTCACCAACTTATTTGCTCTTTCAGAACATAACCCCAAGCAGATCACACTATGGACTTTTGGGTAGTTATGAAGAAAAGGCTGGAACAGCTGAGAATACAAATGCATCTTGTAACTGGGAAAATGATAGAAGACTACAAGTTCCCAGAAGACAAAGCTCCAGTTTCACTTGCACTGTGGGTCCTCATGTCACAAGCACACAGAGGAAAATAAATCCCTCTGTGGTTCTCCCAAAGATGGCCATGAGGGCTGCTGAGGTGTCCGGGAGCTCAGGAGTGAAACACCCACAACTTCTCAGTACTGAGCTTTTTACTGTTAGAGAACTATGGCAAAGACAGACAGTACTGACAAATACAATCACACACACACACACGCACACACACACACACACACGCACGCACACACACACACACACACACACACGCACAAAAGATGGCACTAAGAACTCTGCCAAACGTCTTATGGTTAGAATGGAAAGGGCTATGCTCTTCTCCCCTGATAGCATCAAAGAGATGGCATTAAAAACAGGGATGTGGTGATACAGGTCTTTACTCTCTGCACTCTGGAGGCAGAGGAAGGCAGATCTCTAAGTTCAAGGCCAGTCTGGTGTACAGAGCGAGTTCCAGGACAACCAGGGCCAAACAGAGAAGCCCTGTCTCTAAAAAACAAGCAAAAGCAAACGAAAGAAAATGGGAGGAGTTGAGGAAGGCAGTCACTGCTCCTCCACCAAAGCATGCACGCTGCAGACACTACAGAGGAGGCCAGATTAGCCACGGGATATGTCCTTTAAGTGTAAGCTGGGAAAGGCATGAACTGCTGCCACCATGCTCCCCATTTGCCCCTCTTACCCTGTGAACACGTGATACCGTCTGCCGTGTTTGACTCAGACAGAAAGCCCTCCCAAGAGGGCTAACCAACTAGGACCCACTCAATGGCATTGAACCCTAAAATTGTGACCTAGATATCTTTGCACATTTATGAAACAAAATAACAACATGTTGGAAGGCGTAAAGGGGACTTCATAATAACTATAGTTCTTGTCGTTCAAGACAAGATTGAATTTAACCTTGGAAAACTTGTGAGTCGCACCATGACCAGAAGAGGGAAGCTTTTAGAGAAGAAGGCAGCCCTGCTGTAGTTTTCCAGGACGCTCACATTATGCTCCCTTGTACGACGTGCTAATGGACAGAGTGAGTTTGAGCTGTGGTTCACCTTTTCAGGAAGCCGTTCTGTCAAAATGTAAAACCTAACTTCGGAAGCTAAGAGTCATGGACAGGTGCACAAAGCACTCTAGACTTCAGTCTGAAAATGAAGTAGTGTAAAGGAATAGACTCTTTATTGTAGCTGACTACCAAAAGGATGAAAATGCTAAAAAAAAATTTCCTGCTATGTCATCAAATCAAATAAGCTCTGAAAAAAAAAGGAAAAAAATGAATCTGTGACTTTTTCCCAAACACTCTTGAAATTGTTCCATCCATAATCACCTCTTCCCCTGAGCAAAATATTTTCATGATTTTTAGAACCTAAAAAAGAAGAGGAAAAAAGCCCTTCTTATTGTTGTTTCTGAAGAAAGTTATTTAAAATTCTGGGTGCTGATTGAAATGATCACGCGCTCCGCCAGAACATACTGCATGACAGGGGTAAATGCTCCCATTGTTTTCTTGCGGAAGATTGTCCTCCAAGACAAGGCACAGCTGTCAGAGTTTCAGCAGAACCCTGCCTTTTTTTGGCAGAGAAAACAATTACAATTTGAAGTTTGCTGACTCCTTTCCAAATACAGATCCCTTGCCTTACAGAAGTAGATGAGAGATTGTACCAGCTCCAGCCACTGAGCACTGACGCTCCTGCTGTCTCGTGAAAAGACAGAGCAACGGCGAGTCTGGTGGTAAAAAGAGAGGCGTCAGAATTCATAGCATGTTTTCAAAGCCTAGGAGAGACAGTGTCTTTATGATGCTCCCCAACCCATGGACAAATGCCATTATTTGCTTGTGGGAAAGAAGCAATCTCAAAGCCAAGAGGACAGAACTAAATCTGAGGGAACATTCATTAAAATGTCCATTTGTTATTATCAGTCCATCAAAAGACAAAGCATTGGTGGCTTGTGTGCCAATCCTTTTGACCACATGTATTTCAATAATTTTTTTTCTTCTATGAGTCTCATATTGTTAAAGTTACTTGCAAGGTAAATGCTTAGTGATCCCTCACTCTTTTCCAAACATTGACATTGTGACACAATGAACTCATCTACAAATCTCACACTTGAGGACCATGAAATCAAATAGGGGGAATAAAAACATAACCTCTAGTGTTTTAGGTACGTTTGTGCCACCAGTTGAACACCCACAACTGATGGTTCTCCTGCTCTGTTAAGGAAGAAGCCTATGTCTGGCAGAAGAGGCAGCCCCATAAACTTCAGTTTGGGGAATTCTGAGGCAGAGGAGTGCCTGTGGCCAGGTGTTAGGCATGAAGGTGGAATCCAAGCCATGGACATACTCAGTGCTGAGACAGATGGTCAGAAAAAAGGACTGCCTAACACTGCTGCCACCTAGAGCAGGGTCTCTGGAGGAAGGACTGGATAGTGTAGGTTGCTCGATTGCTGTTGTAAGAAAGGCCACTTGTTGGTTCCTGGATGCTCAGATTCCCATGATAATCACACAGAGATTGTATTAATTAAATCACTGCTTGGCCCATTCGCTCTAGCTTCTTATTTGCAACTCTTACATATTAATTTAACCCATCTCCATTAATCTGTGTATCGCCACGTGGCTGTGACTTACCAGGTAAAGTTCCATCCAGCTCCGGTGGGGCTCCGTGGCTTCTCTCAGACTCCACCTCCTTTCTCCCAGCATTCAGTTTAGTTTTCCCTGCCTTCCTCTATTCCCTGCAAGAAACCTGCCCAATACAGTTTCTTTATTAACCAATGGTATTCACAGCATACAGAGGGGAATCCCACATCAGATTGTGTTACTGTAGTTTGACTTAAAATGTTGTTTTTATTTGGACCTTTTGCTCCATGGAGAGGTATTTTGTTTTATAAGAATGAGGCCAGGTAAAAATAAAGTTTTAAAAACACTCTTACCAAGTCTGGTGAAGTACCCCATCAAAAGGCACTTGCCACCAAGCCTGACACCTTAAGTTTGGTGCCCAAGATACACATGGTAGAAGAAGCAAACAAGCTCTCACAAGTTGTCTGTGACCTCTTTCATGTGTGCCATAACATGAAAACACACACACAAATAAAATGTAATAATTTTAAAACCTCCATTACAAATTCTATTCTAAACAGATGAAGTCTTTCCAGTTGAAAAGCTGAAGGCTGTGCTGCTTCCAAATCATGCTGAAGCTTTCGCTAGCTGATGCCATTCCATGGCATACATCCTAAGAGCCTTTCATTCTATTTAAAGCAAACAAATGAACAAGGCACACTGGCCTCTGGTAGTCTAAGAAAGCCCACCATTTAAATAAAGACTATGTCTTTCCTTTTAACTTATGGCTTTTTCTTCTGACTTCTGCTTGCATATAAGAAAAGATGATCAAGAGTATACCTGTGAAACTCCAAGCTATTAAGCATGGGCACAGACTAGCATGAGGGTCCAGCTAAGTAACTGTGACCTGGCCATGAATTTAACTCTATAACTGAAAGCAAAGCTGAAACACTGTTGCTAACACTTGTGTCTTTTATCTGGCATGTGAAGCATTGTAGTCAACAAAGCGTGCTGGGGAGAAAACCCCTTTCTTTACATTACCTTCCAAAACTGATTCAAATGATCCCTGCCACTTTGACATCAGAACTAGCATTGTGGGTGTGGTGCTTAGGAAGGGAGCAATAGGCTACCGACTTAGGAAAAGACTTGAGACTCTTAGTCAAGCTGAGCTTGTGATGCATGCTTACAGTCTCACTACTCCTGAGGCTGAATCAAGATATTGAATTTGATGCTAGCCTGGGTTACATGGTAGAGGCTTGTAAAATAAGTAGATGGATGGATGAATGGATGGATAGATAGATGATAGACAGACAGACAGACAGACAGATAGACAGAAAAATAAATAAATAAATAAGGCTTGCATTTTGTATCTATGTCAAGGATCTGCACCTACCAGCTAGGAGTTTCTTATCTTAAAGGAACGCATGGCACACTTTTGCACTTACCCACCCTAGGTATGTCAAGGATCTGCACCTATCAGCTGGGAGTTTCTTATCTTAAAGGAACGCATGGCACACTTTTGCACTTGCCCACCCTAGGGAAATGAACTGTGCCATCTGCACTGTCACTTATTGGAAGGGCTGGAAGGACAGCTGAGGCTCACGTCAGCCACTCTTTTCTCACACAATCACAATCCATGAGCCCTCTCACTTCAAACAAGATAGAATCGCCTGAAAGTAATGGATTTTTGAACTCTCGGTTTGTGCCAGTATGTTAGAAAACCATCAAGCTATGTTTCTGACTCAGGCCGTCTCACTTTATAAAATGAGTTGGGTAAGGGAGGTGACTCTGAGGAGATCGTTTCAGCCGTCACCAATGAGATGCAAACTGGCAAAAAGTAAATTCCACAAGAATTTCTGAGATAGTTGTAAGTTAATAACACTCACGAACCTTTTTTTTACTTTATAATTTAAAAAAAGAAAACAAACTACCTTTTTCATTTTATATACCAATCCCAGTTCCCACTCCCTCCCCTCTTCCCTTTCCCTCCATCTTCCTCCTCCCCACCCCCACCCACTCCCCAGAGTAAGGCACATTGTTTTGAGGAAGGACCAAAGCCCTCCCTACTATATCTAGGCTAAGCAACATATCCATCCAAAGAGAATGGCTTCCAAAAAGCCAGTCCAAGCAGTAGGAATAAATCCTGGTGCCATCGCCAGTGACCCTGCAGTCTGCCCCAGTCATACAACTGTCACTCACATTCAGAGGGACTAACTTGGACCTATGCTGTTTCCTTCCCTGTCCAACCAGAGTTGGTGAGCTCCCATCAGCTCAGGTGGACTGTTTCAGTGGGTGTCCCCGTCATGGCCTTGACCTCTTTGCTCATATCCTCCCACTGTTCAGCTGGACCTTGGGGACTCAGCCTCATGTTCCGATGTGGGTCTCTGCCTCTGTCTCCATCAGTTGCTGGATGATGGTTCTACGGTGACATTTAAGATATTCATCAGTCTACTACAGGGCAAGGCCGGTTCGGGCCCCCTCTCCTCTATTGCTTAGGGTCTTAGCTGGGGTCATCCTTGTGGATTCCTGGGAATTTCTCCAGTGTCAGGTTTCTTGCTAGCCCCATAATGGCTCCCTCAATCAAGATATCTCTTTCCTTGCTCTCCATCTCTGCCCTTCCTCTGTCTTGTCTATCCTGTTCCCTCAAGTTCTCCTTCCCCTTCTCCCCTCCTCTCCTCCCCTTCTGCCCTCCCTTCTCCTCCCACCCCCATGCCTCCAATTTTGTCCCCTCTTATATGACTCTCACTACTGGTGTCTCAGTGCTATTAGTGTCATCAGCAAGCAGCCCTGGTATCTTTTGCTTACATCTTACAGAGTATATGGAGAAAAGAAAAGGCTGTTGAGCAAGTCCCGCTTCTCCAACTACAGTGTCCAGAGCCTTGACTCCTTATTTCAACTCAGTTTCCTCGTCTAGGAGGTGATAGTAGGTTATTAGCCTATACATCTTCCAGGAAAATCTCAATAATACATATAAACTACATAGTCCACAAAAGGTACTCTATCTATTTTAATTTTTGTCCCTTTTGTGACCTATTTTGGAGTGAATGTGAAGTGCTCCCACCCCTCTGAGGTGCCGCTGTTTTGCAGGCAGAAGGAAATGAGTCGCTGGGAGATAAATTTTAAATGATTATACCCAGCCCTCCTTCATCTCAATTTCCGTCTCTCTCTTTGTGCACAACCAGCCTCACACTCTGTGCACAACCTGCCTCACACTCTGTGCACAACCAGCTTCACACTCTGTGCACAACCAGCCTCACACTCACTCTGTGCACAGCCAGCCTCACACTCTGTGCACAGCCAGCCTCACACTCTGTGCACAACCAGCCTCACACTCTGTACACAACCAGCCTCACACTCTGTACACAACCAGCCTCACACTCTGTACACAACCAGCCTCACACTCTGTGCACAACCTGCCTCACACTCTGTGCACAACCAGCCTCACACTCTGTGCACAACCAGCCTCACACTCTGTGCACAACCAGCCTCACACTCTGTGCACAACCAGCCTCACACTCTGTGCACAGCCAGCCTCACACTCTG